>BQNB010005098.1:19713-103919 GCA_026074375.1 Tanacetum coccineum
GGAGACGTTCGCACTTTCCAACCATACGTCGCCATATCTATCTTCAAACTGTGTCAATCATGCCCTATCTTAGGCAGCACCCGCGTACATGTGTCGGGTGATTGTGCTCGGACGCTTGGTTTCCCGTGGCTAGACGGTAAAGACCCCGTAAGAAGAATACGTGTTCTATAGTCGGGGTAACACTAGCATTGGCAAGATATCATTCTCGTTCGTTTCTGACGAGAGGATGATGAGAAGGATTTATAATGATGAAGGCGGACCCCGTATAATAAAGGCCGATGGAAGACGTACTTCCGTGGCCGGGTAATGCGAATATGGCATTTGACTTACGGCGGACGGAAGACGTACTTCTGTGGCCGGGTAATGCGAATATGGCATTCGACTTACGGCCGGCGGAAGACGTACTTCCGTGGCCGGGTAATGTAAATATTGCATTCGGCTTAGTACTGGACTTGCAATGCCTCTTACGTACTTGGTGCGAATATGGCATTCGTCTTAGTATTGGGCTTGTAACGCCTCTTACATACTTTCTGTATCTGGAGATACTTACGTGAGATGCACGAAGATAATTATAATGGTATCGTTATACCCCTATAGCCCCCCAAGTTTAATGGTGCTATGTTTTATTAGTAGTATTAAACTTACAGACAAAGTATCTAAAAAACATGAATAATTTTAGCACTTACCTTAACAGGCCGTGGCCCGCGTAACATGAAGCTTACTAGAAAGGTGGCTGGTTCATATACCCTAATGCGCTATGCACGAAACTTGTAGCCTATTAGGAAGTAGCACTCGACTATGTGCGACATGAAATGAAACACAAGGTGTTTGTGTTAGGATTATAAAAATCCATGTAAAAGACTCGGTCACCCCGTGTTATATCTAGCATAGGTTAGCTCGTAGTCTTATGGTATCAGTCGCCTCGGGTGGATAGTGATTGAATTTCGTGGCTAGTTTTTCTTATTTTTTTTGTTCGAAAAAAAGTAGCAAGAAAAATCATTATTTGATCTTTGTTTGTGGTTAAAGATGTTAAAGACTTGTACTTTCGGGCTTAGAACTATCCCTTGCATCATTACTTGGTAGTTTTAACATCATTTCGTGGCTTACAAGAAAGTTTAAAGATTTTTTTCTTGGCTGCGTTTTGTCTATACGAAGGGTGTTCTTCATTGGCGTTTTTGTTATGGGGTTGCGTTTGGTCATTGCGTTTTGCTTATTGAAGCAATGCAGGAAGAACTTCATCAGTTATGAAAGACTACAAGTCTGGGAACTCGTTGACAATCCTTTGGCAAGAACGTAATCAAGCTAAAGTGGTTATGGAAAAAAAAGGATGAAGACCAAACTGTAATTCGCAACAAAGCACGACTTGTAGCTAAGGGTTATGCTCAAGAAGAGGGTATTGATTTTGAAGAATCATTTGCTCCCAGTATGCTCGCTTTGGAGGCCTGTCAGATTTTTGTTCGCATATGCGCACACAAGTCTTTTTCTAATTTTACAATGGACGTGAAAACGGCATTTTCATAATGTTAAATGAAGGAGGAGGTTTATGTTTTTGCACAACCAGAACGGATTCGTTGATCCTGATCATCCAGAAAAGTTTACCGCTAAGGGGAAAGCTCTATATGGATTAAAACAAGCTCCGAGAGCCTGATATAATGAACTCTCAAAATTCCTGATTTCCAAAGGTTTTACTAAAGGTATCATTGACCCGACCTTATTCACGATAAAATACGAGGAGGACATTCTACTTGTGCAGATTTACGTTGATGACATTATTTTTGGTTTTCCAAAACCCTAAATTTTTAAAAACTTTGAAAAATTAAATGCACGGTAATTTAAGGATGTCCATAATGGGGGAAATGAAATTTTTCTAGGACTTCAGATCCACCAATCCTACGCGGTATCTTGATCAATCAGCCCAAATATACTGTTTAGAGATCTAAAAAACATGGTATGGAAAAAGGATAAACATTGGTACACCAATGGCTACGAAACCTAAATTAGATGTAGACTTGAGTGGTGAACCCATAGACCAAACTGACTATCGTAGCAAAATCGGGTCACTCATGTATCTGACATCTAGTAGACCAGACATAGTGCAAGCTGTATGTTATTGTGCAAGATATCAAGCAAGACCGACTAAAAAACACCTCAAAAGGGTTAAAAGGGTCTTTCGATACTTAAGAGGTACCATTCACATGGGACTCTAGTATCCAAAGGGTTCTGGCTTTGAACTAACAGCTTTTTTAGATGCCGATCATGCCGGTTGCGTTGATACTCACAAAAGCACTTCTGGAGGAATATAGTTCCTAGGTGATAAGCTAGTCAGCTGGATGTCAAAGAAGCAAGATTGTACTGCAATGTCATCCGCAGAGGCTGAATACGTGGCGTTATCTGCAAGTTGTGCTCAAGTAATGTGGATGCGGACACAGCTTCAAGATTATGGCTTCAACTACAACAAAATACCGTTGTATTGCGACTCTCAGTCAGCCATAGCAATCTCATGCAACCCCGTGCAGCACTCCCGTACCAAGCATATCCATACTCGGTATCACTTCATAAAGGAACAGGTTGAAAACGGTATAATTGAATTATACTTTGTCAGAACTGAATACCAATTAGCTGATATGTTTACTAAAGCCTTACCCGAAGATAGGTTTCAGTATCTTGTCAGACGAATTGGTATGAGATGTTTGACTCCAGCAGAACTGGAGGTTCTAACAAACGAATCTGCTTGATAACCCATCAAACATCGACTTGTACATATTTTTGAAAAAAAAAATACAACAATATAAAATTTCAAAAAGAAAAATACAAAAAACATAAAATTTCAAAAAGAAAATACAAAATCAAAAAATCAGAAAATGTTTCAAAAAATATTCTTCTCGACATGTCTCTTGGAATCGATAACATTTACGTACCTAGAAATGTTGATTAATATCGACGCGTGTCAATGAAGTTCGAACAGGAGTTTCAAATGCTTTCAAAACATGTCATTTCTAATTTTTCTTGATGGCTTATGTGCAAATATCAATACGTAACCCGGACTTCAAATAAAGGAAAGCTTATCTATAAAGATAACTGTTAGCTTCAACATATAATCGAAACATGAAGTTTCGTTCATGTATGTAAATTTAAAGAACTTGGTCATTTAATTATTATAGTTTTGTAATAAAATATTATCGGGAATCAGGCTCGATAGTTAAACTAATATTGTATATGTTTCGGGTTTAATCCCAAGCAAAACCCGAGCCTGAGTCCTAGTTAAATATCCAGCGTGTCACATTAAATGTGTAGGGGTATATATAGATATTTTTTACTTAGAAAAATATCTCTTCTCATTTTTTCTAAATAATATCTTTTTTCTCAATTCTCTCATCTCTCTCTCTTCTTTCTCTCTCTACACCACCATCTCTCTTTCTCATTTCTTGCTACAAATTTGTGCATTATATGTGTTATATGAAGTGTTAACGGGATCCTACAATTGGCATCAGAGCTACGTGTGGATTCGTGGTTGATTCTTGTGGTTCAACAAGATCAAATTCGTGTGTCATTTGAAAAAAAAATCAAACCCGGATTTTTGTGCTTAGATGTGTGAATGTTTTATGTTATTAAGCAAGATCTAGGATAAGTAACTAATTGTTGAAGAGAAATCAAT
This sequence comes from Tanacetum coccineum, assembly GCA_026074375.1. NCBI lineage: Eukaryota > Viridiplantae > Streptophyta > Magnoliopsida > Asterales > Asteraceae > Tanacetum > Tanacetum coccineum. The sequence goes on from BQNB010005098.1 coordinate 23,369, forward strand.
TAAAAAGGACAAAAAGGGTGATTTTTAGGCGATTTTTGGTGGAAAAAGTTGTAAATTTCGTCGTTGCGTTTTGAGTCTCTGGCAAAGTTCTTGGTCCGCGTTTTTGATCATTGGTTGCAATTTTTGATCATTGATGCGATTTGATCATTGTTTGCTTTTTTTTTTTTTATATTCATTGGTTGCGTTTTGATCTTGGTTGCGTTTTGATCTTGGTTGCGTTTTGATCATTGGTTGCGTTTTGATCTTGGTTGCGTTTTGCCTAATTTGAAGACCTATATTGCGTTTTGACTAGGAGAAACTCTGCCCAAATCAAGACTTCATTGCGTTTTGTCTCCAAGATTCATTGCGTTTTGACCAAATCTCAACCACATTAGGTAACTAGAGCGTTTTGACCAAATCTCAACCACTGCGTTTTGACCAAATCTCAAACCACAGCCCTTTTAGTCCAAGATCTCAACCAAGCTGCCATTTTAAACCAAAATCTCAACATTGCCTTTTGACCAAATCTCAACATTGCCTTTTGACCAAATCTCAACATTGCCTTTTGCCCAAACATTCTGGTGAGATTTGAAATTGTTCTTTCGTTAGACTTGCTGTAAATTGACCTTCCTTATACAACAAACTCCTCAAGACTGAGAACTTCATTTGAACTTAACAAACAATCACTGTCTAATCAAAAGAAAAACAAGCTGACACAATTAATCAAATTACCGGTATCTAGTGATCTATAAAAACCCTTTAATTCCATTTATACGTTTTGATCATAAACGGTAAAATCCAGTTAACGTGAAATTATACTTCAAAACCACAACCTCATCCAACTCATCCACTTAAGATCCAACAACTTACACACTTCATAATAACAACCAATCATTCATCATGTCTACTCTTCGAGTAAACACATCCTCAACAGATAGCAAATGCCATAATATCATGCAAGTCTGGTCCAAAGATCGTCCTCCAATGCTTGGGATATGGGGATGTAGGAGATATTGTGTTTATTGCCAGGAAGATAATTCTCACAATAGAGATCAACTTTCCTACGTACATTGAAACAAGAAATAATGGCGAAGGACTGAAAAAAGCATACTTAATGGTCCCTACTGCCAACAAGTGTTACTTATTTCCAGCTGTTCTAGCATCGAAGGTTCGTCCTGCATTTAACAACATACCATCAATTGAAACAGTATTAAACATGATCCAGAGAACAAAGAAACACTTTCAGTCTGAAAAGGAAGCAATTTTCTTTGCATTTATCTGGTATTGGAGATGAAATCTATTCAACTGATGATGCATGCAACACTTTCAAATAAATGTGATAGCCATGAAAGCTACAATAGGGTGAATCGTTTGAACGTACAAGATGTAAAGACCAATCTGTTAGGGAATAATGGGAAGTTTACATCTCGAGATGGAGAATCCGAAGGAGTCGTATTACCACGGTATAACAAAATGATGAATGATTTGACAAGGAACAACTTGCAAGTTACAACAATGCAAGTGAATGTTCAATTTCTTCAACAGCTTCAACCTAGAATGGGTACAAGGTTTGTGACGCTTGTCAAGCAATCAAAAAAAATAGACACCATCTCATATCACAGACTATTTGACATTCTCAAGCAGTTTTAGAAGGAGGTTAATGATATTCGTGCTGAGAGAATAGCCAAAAGTGCAAATCCATTAGCACTTCCTTTATGCGGCTCCCTCAACCCATATTCCCAGAAACTTACTATCAAGCACACAACCTCAAGATCAAATGCAACATCATCTTCCACAAGAACACAGTTGCATCTACCATGACATACAAAGGCAAAGAGTCGCCAGACCAAATAAATTAACCTCAATCTAGTCGAGTCTCTGAAGAATACATTGAACCTAAATCTGAAGAAGACAGTGATCCTGAACAAGCTCAGAGGGATAAGGACATGCAAAAGAATTTGGCACTCCTTGCAAAGTATTTCAAGAAGCTCTACAAACCTACCAACAACAATCTTCGAACTTATTCAAACTCCAAGAACAAGACTAAAGATACCACACCAAGGTATAACAATGATAATCAGTCAAGGCAGTTTGGGAATCAAAGGACAATGACAGTTGTTGGGACTAGGGAAACAGTAGGAAGTCAGGTAGTGCAACAGAATGGGATACAGTGCTTTAACTGCAAGGGATTTAGCCACTATGCAAAGGAATGCAGGAAGCCAAAGTGTGTTAAAGACTACTCGTATCACAAGGAAAAAATGATGATGTGCAAACAAGCTGAGCACGGTGTTCCACTGCAAGCTGATTTGCTAGAGGACACGGATGAAGAGATTGATGAACAGGAATTAGAAGCACATTACAGTTTCATGGCAAAGATTCAAGAGGTCTTAACTGAATAACCTAATTCTACTGATCAGCCATTGGAACATGTACAAAACCATGATGAAAATAATGTGTTTGCAAATGAAAGACGACATTCTGAGCAACCTGAATCCATTAATGACACATATGTTTTGGAGAAGGATGATAGCAATGTCACTCCTGATTCATCAAATATATGTAATAATGATAATCAGGTTGACCAAAATGCTGCAGAATGTGTTGATGAGCGTGTTGCGCTTGCTAATTTAATTACAAATTTAACTCTTGATATTGAGGAAAACAAAACGATTTTAAAGCAATTAAAGAAAGCAAACGCATCATTGACTCAAGAAAGGGGGAGGCTACTAGTTGTTGGGATAGTTGTCTGATTGCACTTCAAAACAAACAGAATGAGTTTGAGAAGTACAAAGCCTTTAATGACCGGACGATTGATTATGACATTCTTCAAACAAAGTTAAATGAAACTCTAGGACTATTAGCTCGTAAAGACATTGACATAAAAGAAGGTTTAAAAACTAAAGCCTATGAAATTTCAGTTGTCAATCAAAAACACGATGAGTTAGTAAAAAGGAGTCTTTTAACAAAGTCACAATTTGAAGGTCAACTCAAAGAGAAAAGTAAGGTCATTTCGGATTTAAAGGTTAAGGAAGAAAAAGATATTGACAAGATGATTGAAATGGACAAACAATTAAAGTTTTTGAATGAAATTGTTTACACTCGTAATCAGTCAATTCAGACCATTCATATGTTAGCACCCAAATGCTCGACATATAATGGTAGACCAACCTTTGCTAATCCAAGGTACCTCAAGAAAGCTCAATCTGAAAAGCCCTGTTTGTATGAGATCCCATATGATACTTCTGATCTTGAAAACAGATTTGGCCCCACGTTGTATGAATCCCATAATGATAACTCTGATCATGCCAAAAAAGATTTGCCCATGATAGAAGAGACCATGGACTCTTGAAATGAGAAGAGTAGATCAAAATTGAATAAAGAACAAAGTGAAACCATATGATACAATAAACAGAATAGACTTTATGAAATTTTTATAAAGGAAACCCTCCTGGAGTATCTTTATCCTTTGAAAACGCGCAAAAGAAGTAGGAAAGACAATGTGGAGAAAACGTTTGTTATAACAAAACCAAACAATTGCTAAAAACGTTGGCCTTTCACCCGTTCAAATCCATTAGAGTAAAAGTAGACAAGTTTTTAACAAAATGACATTTAACATCAATCAATTTAGGGAAATTGTTGATCAAACTTGGTTTAAACATACTAGTGATTATTTTCAGGTGCCAACTGCTCATGATATGGAACTTTTGATAAAAACCTTATTAATGCCTCTTTCCATAAAAAGTCAAAATGATAGTTTTCGCTTTGAACATGAACTTAAAACGGAAATGCATGAAGATTATGAGTACGTTAAATCCCTTGAAAAAGAGGTTGACGAACTTGAATCTGAAAAGGCTGATTTTTCAAACATTTATGATCTACTTCTTGAAGAGTGTGTGTCTAAATATGTTATATGTTCATATTTGCATTCTCTGTCTAAATATGTTATATGAACATATTTAGAAATATCATGAAATACAAGATTTGAAATCTCAAATGCTGAAAAGGAATCTAATGTATTTCGAACTTGAATCTGAACGATATCAATGTCCACAACAGCAGTTTACCTCCCAAGTTGATGTGTCGAATAAGTTGACAAAACCTGCCACTCCACACTCTTGGCATCAAATGAAGGAATCATCTTTAGCTAAGCCAAATGATTTCAAATGTATTTCGAAAAGAACGTGAACAATATCATGAAATACAAGATTTGAAAGCTCAAATGCAAGACAAGAACATAGCAATAAGTGAGTTGAAGAAACTCATCGAGAACTGCAAGGGAAAGTCTGTGGAAACTCAGTTTGATAAACCATCTGTTGTTCGACAACCAAATGCTCAACGAATTCCAAAACCATCAGTTTTAGGAAAACCGACTCCTTTTTCAAATTCTCCTGAAATGAGAAGTTTTCAAACGAAACAGTCGGTTAATAAAACTAATGTGTCGGATGGTTTGTTTAAACAAGTCACTCAATAGAATTTGCCTCAGATTAGAAAACAAGCAGTTCGAAACACCAATGTGATTGCACCTGGCCCCTCTAGGAATAACCCAAAGCATGTGTCATTTCAGTCACCTAAAGAATTTGTAGGCTCAAATGACATGGTTCATAACTACTACCTAGAGAAAGCTAAGAAAAGTGCACAACTTCAGAAAGACAAAGATGTGAATGGAAAACCTAGTATGATTGATCCTGCTAGATTACCCAACACTGCTAATGGTTGCAAACCAAAACCTAGGAATTGGCAAGCATCAATGAGTAGTCGGGTTTCAAACAAAGATGTTCACTTAGGAGAACATAGGAAACAAAAGCCTTTCTTGAAGTTCAATGACTTGCAATGTCCTACATGCAAAAAGTGCCTTTACAGTGCAAATCATGATGAATGCGTCTTAGAATACCTCTCAAGGTTAAATCCTCGTGCCTTTGCACAGAATAAGGATGCAAAATCCCATAAAATAACAAAGAGATATATGCCCGTAGCAAAGTCAAGTGCATCTAAGAAACCAGAAAGACAGATCCCCACAGGACATAGGTTCTCAAACAAAAAGACTACCACTGTCCCTGAGAAAACAATGAATCCTAGATCTTGTCTTAGGTGGCAACTAACGGGTAGAATTCTCAAGACTGTTGGTCTTAGGTGGGTTCCCACAGGAAAGTTATTCAACTCTTGCACGAGCAAGGTTGAAAGTGAACCCACACATGGTTCAAATGTAGATATCCATCATATTCATGCATGCAAACAAACTCTGGGTTTAAGTGCAGGTACGTCATTCAATGGTCAAAAGCAACAAAGAATTGACCTAAATGCAGATGCACTATACAATGAAAAGCAGGAAAATCTCAGAGTGTGGTTGCTGAAATTACTGATATCTAAGAAACCAGTGCCAGAATGGTTTCACAAAAGATGAAATCTTCAGCAAAGACGTTTGATCGCAGCAGATCAAGCCTCGGTCTTCATGGCAATGACGTTTGAACAACGCAGTTCAAGCCTCGTTCTTCATCAAATGACTTCTGATCATAACCGTTCAGAACTCGGAATTCAAGACCACAACAATGAATAGTCAAGTTCAAAGCTGGTTCCAAAAGTTGTTCCTTAAGCAAACAAGACAGCTACATCACGACAAGAGTTGGAATTACTATTCCACCTTCACATAGCAATGCTGAGGACAACAGGTAAATAAATACAAAATCAAAAAATAGAAAATTTCCAAAAAGAATCTTCTCGACATGTCTCTTGGAATCGATAACATTTACGTGCTTAGAAATGTCGATTAACATTGACACGGGTGTGTAAATGAAGTTCGAGCGAGAGTTGCAAATAGTTTCAAAACATGTCATTTCTAATTTTCTAAATGGCTTATGTGCAAATATCAGTACATAACCCGGACTTCAAATAAAGGAAGGTTTATAACTTATCCTCACAACGAGAAAATTAACGTTTCTCGGTCTTGAGCTGTTCTTACAAGACATTCAATGTTTTTAGCTCAAGAAAAAGGATAGTGTACGTTTCAGTGCGCTTACCCTTACCGTTAGAAGAGAAGTCCTCTAACATCTGGTTTTTCAAAAAGTTGAACACAATTTTTCAAGAATTTCTCGATGACAATTCATAATCTTTCAAAATTGTGTGTTCAACACTCCAACCCTCACAATGTTTTCAAAAGACAACAATTTGTCCCTCCTCCAGATGGTCCTGTCATTCTCTCTTAGCTGGTAGATGAGATAAACGGGTCCCACGGATGGCGCCAAAATGTTAAGGTAAAATACCGTACCTTGAGTCTAGGGTGCGTTCCCTCGTCTCTTGGTGAAGTATCCCCTTTAAATATCTGAAAATAAGAAAGAACACCCGTTAACTCGCCCCGGGTGTTGACCCAGGACCAAGCTCGGGCGTGAGAGTAAGTCTGTGAATATCAACCGAAAGGGCTATATATGGGAGCCGAGGAGGCTATAGTAATAAGTGTGTATGAGTGTGCAGTAAAATGTTGTGTGTTAAGTAATAAATGCTTGGGTATTTATATTACTTGAAGTACTGTTTGGAAGCACTGTTCTTGACACCTTGGGAATGAAGGAGACGACCTACGCCTAGCCTTTGCCTTGGATGTCGGTACACCTTGGGGACATCGTTCCTTAATTCCCGGGATAGCGATGTTGCGTAAGTGCTTGCTATTGTCCAATAGTTTGAAGAGGTGTCCTTCTTTATCGAGTCTAACGTTGTCTTTTTTCGGGTTGATGTAGTACGCCCGTCCGGACCCTGTATGGCCCGTTCGGATATGGGGCCCGTCCGGTTATATGCGGACACCCGCTTGGAACTTTATGGCCCGTTCGGACTCTTGTGATTTGATTGAGCTTGAGTGGTTCGCTTGGGTTTTGTGTAGCCCATTCGGACTACTAGCCTGTCCGGCATATACGCGGACACTAACAAGTCGACTCACAAGCTTTATTCGTCGGTGATCACGATGCTTTATTCGTCGGTGATCACGATGTTTAATCTAAAGCAATGTTATTAACAAATTACCAAACTCATACTAGTACATGATAGAAATGGATAGTTTTCATTGTCCAAGAAAAAGTAAACTCATGTGACATGGTTTTTTTTAATGCGATAAATGACTAGGATATTAATGTTGAGTAACTGGCTTACTCTAACTTTATGAACTGGTCAAACAACCGATAGTTGACAAAGATTATTTGAAATGTCTGCGTCTACATTTTGTATCACCGTGAGATGAATTTGAAGTTTTTTTTGCTATTTTTCTATCGAGTTGTCAACCCCTCTCCCTTTCAGTAAAATGTCGATAATCGAAAACAAGACATAATATTCAGAGCTATATTCTATAGATTATATTAAATTGTTAAAACAAGAGTAAATTGTTGAATATAGATGATTATAGCCATCCATCCCAGCATAATATTAGTATCATACTTGTTGCATATAATTAATTACTAAACGTGGTGTCAAACATGACTCATGAAAAAATCAAATATTTTATGGTAACTTCTTTATTAAGATAATTTTTATTCATAATTAATCAAGAGAAATCTTTTTTTTAAAACATAGATGAATAGATCAAAGCATAATCTATTGTGAAACAAATTATTGAGCACATGAACAAAATTAATGAAGACTAATTAAATAACATACTAGATAAAAGGAAAAGAGATTGTTTTAGTGAGAGAGATGGTTGGATGAACACTTAGAGAGAAAAAGTAAACATATATTAATGTGTGAAAAATGTGCAACCAACCACATCTTCAAGGCATGGAGAGGTGTTTATATACTTACAATGAATGGTGGGCTTGGGCTTGCATGGGTTTATCCATGGGCCTTTAGCTAACCAACTATGTAAGTTTCCTAAAATTACTTAACGAGCTAACGACAATTATCTATGGAAGCGACCGACACTTTCCTAGGAATTTCGTATTCCTAACAATCTCCCCCTAAGGGAGGTCACTCCATTTTACAAAAATTTAAACTTAGCATACTATGCTTTAACTTTAGTCTTGAGCTCGTTTAACTTCAATCATTAATCTTGTGGTTTGATGTAGTGATCATAGACTTTAGGTCTTGAGCTTGTTTCTTAGCTTGTCTTGAATGTGATCTTGAATACCTTGAAATCATCAACCAAGCATAATCTCGTTTCGCCATCTTGTAAATTTTGCCACCATGTGATCTTGTGAGTTCTGGACCGACATTCTCTCATCTCTCTCTCTCTCTTCTTTCTCTCTCTAAATCAACTCACTTTCTTTATCTCTTTTCTAGTTCGATTCGTGTTGTGTTATATGAAGTGTTAACGGGATCCTACAGTCTAGCATTATAGAAGGGTAAAAGATCTTGGTGAGCTTGACATGGTACCTGGAATTGAGTTTGTTCAATGTCCAATTCATGTTACTGCTATGGAGGATAGGTTGGATTTACCTAAGGGTAAGTGTTTCTGTTCTTGTGATGCGTACATCTAAGTGTCCCAAATTGTTCCTGTAGTGGAGGGGATGCTATTGGGAGCCTTTGATTGACACATTTGTGGGAAATGTATCAAGAATGGAAGAGCCCCTTAGGTAATGTGAATGAGAGCTATATCCTTCACAATGATGCCTTCTTGATTTTAGTCCTATGCCAGTGTGGGTGATGGATGATTGGTGTATGGACTGAGTTGAGAAGGAAATGTAGTTGTGAGGATATGAGGGGTGTTTTGGTGCTTATAGTGAAACATGGCAAAGGTAGATGAATGTCTAATCCCTAATTCCTCTTGACTACTGATATAAACGGGAGTTATCATTGAGAAAGTTGCTCTGTTTATTCAATATACATCTAGTGATGTCAGAGATATTTGGTTTATGTTAGTCTGGTAGTCTAGATAAATTTGATATTCATGTTGCTGTATAGAGAGACAAGTCTGTTTACTCTCTTGTTATATTTGTGTACTTTCGTATGATAATTAATAAAATTGTTCACTTTGCAAAAAAAAAAATAAGGAAAGAGGGAGGGTCCACTCATAGCATCACTTTCACTTCAAATTCCTAATTATCAAATATGTCGACACCACAAGACTTTTGATCTTTAACAGGTGGAGTCATACCAAGAGTTACTTGTCAATTATTATATCATAATTATATCAGCTACCTAAAACACCAAGAAAAGAATAAAACATATCACCAACAGACCCGCGTGTGGTAACCACAATCACAACGTGTGGCATTGGGAGTGAGTTGACAACATGTCGTTTAACCCTAGTACAACGAGGTTTCCTTTATCTGTGGCTATGTGGCTCTCTTTAGAGCACGGGGTCACTACAACAATATAAGGGTTTAGGGTCGACATTTTCGACCCTAAGTTATAAAGGGTGTCGACCCAAAGTACTTAGGGTCGACAATTTCGACCCTAACATGTTGACCCAAACCAATCGACCCAAAATTCTTTGGGTCGGCAATTTCCTTTGCATTTTGGGTTGACAGTAGGGACCACAACATTTCCACCAAATAAGTTGACTAATTTTAGGGTCGACAATGCCTTTGACTCTTTGGGTCGACATTGTCGACCCTAAACTTTTTTTATTTATTAAAAACGTTTTAACATAGAAAATAAATTAATATTTAATAAGTTAGGGTCGACAATGCCTTTTAGACTTTGGGTCGACATTGTCGGCCCCTAAACTTTATTTATTTATTAAAAACGTTTTAATATTGAAAACAAATTAATTATTAATAAGTTAGGGTCGACATTACCCTTTATTTTTTGGGTCGACAATGTCGACCCTAACTTTTATATTTGTTTAAAATGGATAGTGGTGTTCCACGTAGGTTTTCCACCCAGTTTAGGGTCGACATTGTCGACCCTAAGTGTGATATTAGGGTCGACAATGTCGACCCTAAAGTGTGGCTGGGCAAAAAAAAAAGTGGACTCACCATGCCAGTTTTCCAGATTTTTTCCGGAAAAAATCTACATTTCAAAAATCCAGAATTCGGCAATAACAATAACAAATCACAAAACGTTACAATACCACAAATCCACAATACCATAAATTACCATTCAACAAATCCACAATACGATAACAAGTCTAAAAGTTATTACAAATCAAGTCTAAAAGTTATTACAATTACTAAGATAGTACATAAAAACGCCTACTCCTCCTCCTCCGACGAATAGTCATCACCCGATTGTTGCTCGCCCTCCTCCTCCTCCTCCTCCCCTGATGAGCACTCGTTATTTTTTTCACGAGCCAAATCTTGAGCCAATTGGTCACAGCTCCGCGAATCGTTCATATGAGGATTCGTAAGAAGGGTATAGTGGGGACATTAGGCTTGAGTATTAGAAGTAGAGGCGAGAGTGGAGTTGAGAACGGGTTGATAACAGTTGTTGAATGTATTATTGGTGACGGGTAAGGGAGGAAATAGGTCGGGGTAGGGAGGTTGGAGTGGTTGATTATAGGGAAAGGGAGGTTGGAGTAAATGAGCCTAATTAGGGGTGAGTTGAGGCATAGAAGGACCGGGTGGAGGTGGAGGTACAAGACTAAAAGCAGGAGGGGTAAATGGCCTAGCACTATTTGGTGAGTTGTAGTGCATAAAAAACTGACCTAGGCTCCATAAATCGACTCAGTATTTTGGTACGCCACATTATCCCGTTGGTCCGCCTGATCAGCCTTTAACGAAGCCAAATAAGCCCGTTGCTACGCCTCCTCAGCTTGCTTCCTATACACCTCTTTCTCTTGCTCTTGTTGCCTCAATATCTGAGTCATCTGATCCCGATTCATAACATCTCCATATGCACGATGTGTGCGCCTGCGAGAAGTTGAGCCACCACCCGATAACTTCCTGCCCATGCCCGACATATTCTGGCGGTTGTCACTCGGAACGACTTCATCCAAGATTTCTTGATCGGTCTTGAACGCGATGATGCCGGCTTTAATCCTATCTTGCATGGTGAAAGAAAAAGAAAATGAAAGAAAAAAAGGTTAAAAACAAATAAAATAAGTTATTAAAGAATGTAACGAGTTAAATTACTTACGTATCTCTGCTTGTTTTGTTCGGTTTTAAATTCGCCAGTCTTCTTACTTGAGTGCCCCTTCCTCCACGTCTCAATGAGGTCCTCGTAATGCCCTTTCTCGACTTTCTATACAATATCAAATAAATTAATAACGAGCTATAAATAAACAATATAAACACCTTTAAAATATCACAAAAATTATAAAGAGTCTTACATATTCATTCCTCCCTTGCGCGAATGATTTTTTTCCTTGATGGGTTAATATCGTGTTCTTTGCTCGGTTAGCAGCATTCTGCAAGCTTCTCGACACCCGATTCGGATGGGACCACCAGTCAACCAACTCATTCCACTCATCTTGGGTTCTGTCTCCCCACACTCTCGGCGGCGGCGGATGATTCTTTGCCTCGTCGGGCGAATCTTGTTTTGTATAATGATCAGCCTTGATTCTGTTTTTATTTTTACGCCAAAGTAGCCTCAGTTTAAGTTCCAGCCCAAGCCTTACCCTTTCTCCCACCGTATATACATTACTGCCAATCACCACTTTCGAGTTGAGTGTCGTCGCTCTGGTCAGGGTGGTCTCTGGGGGATAGCGGGATGGAGTGTGTGGACGGGGAGGAGGGGGGGGCGGGGGGTGGGGGAGTGCTGTGGGGGGGTGGATGTACATTAAGTGATAGTTAGTTGGTGGGGGTTAATCATGATTTTCGATTGGGAACTGTGATTGCGCGGTGGGGGTTATGCTATGAGGTGACGGCATTATGGCATATTAGGTTGATTCTGGTGAGTTATGGAATATTGGTAAATCGGTCTCTATGTTTAATATTGGGTACTTGAGCTAATATGGACAGAGACACACACTTACACCCACGGATGCACGTAATTCCTCCAGAGCCCAGAACAGGACCATGTCACTCGCCGTTTGGAGGTGGTTCAACGAGACATCCAAAATGAGTCTACATAGGTAACTAGATCAGACGGTATGCATGCTACGGACTGCGTTGGTCACAGGATCAAGGGGAGCATGCGTAGTGAGGGCGGATGGGAGAGCGGGGGGTCTTATTCGTGGCCTTTAGGATTATGGACGCGTATGGAGATTTGTTTCAAGTTTATTGGTCTCTAGTAACTCTCGATGAATAATGGTCAACACACACACAGTACACACCTTCACAGTACAAAACAAGAAAGAAAAAATTGTAGAATCCAACTAATCAGCCGTGTTTATTTATAGTCTAACTCCATCTCTTCTTCAGACTCATAATTATCTCACTCTCTTCACAGTATTTTTACCCAAAATCTAGCCATCTATTAGCTACATCACAAGTAGTATACGAACTTAGGACTCAATTTAAACGAGAGAAAGTACTTGCACGTGTGTGAAGGAGACTGGCATGAGGAAGACGGCCTCTCTGTGCTGCGCGCATCCGGTGGCCTGCGGTGGTGTGTTCGTGCTCTACGGTGACAAGTGTGTTCGTGTGAGTCTAGTACTCGTCTAAAAGCTGATAAGCTGTCGTGTGCGAGTGTTGGGTCTCGTGGAGGTGTGAAATGGGGGGAAGGGGCCTGGTAGGGTGGGGGTGGGGGTGGGGGGTGGGGGGGATTGTGCGGCGTTATGCAAGAAATCGGTGGCGAGTACGGGGGGGTGGAGGTGTGGAGGGATAAGGGGGGTGAGGTTGTTTATCAGGTGGCGCCGGCGGGGGAGGCGCTCGTTAGTTGTTGCGGGGCAACGGTTGTAGGCTGGGTGGTAATAGAGCTAAAATAGGGAGGGGGGGCGGGGGGGGGGGGGTGGTCGGACTTGGGTAGGGGGCCTATGATAGTGGTCGGTGAGGGGGGGGGGGGGGTGCGATTGATGGATTTGTGAGGTTTGAGGAGGTGTGGGGGTGGTCGGGGGGATGGCAAGGATGGTGTGGTCGGGTCTATCTGTCGATGATATATAACGTCTGCAGCTGTGGTCGACGTTATGGAGTTAGGACTCGAGGTAGATAGATAATTTTCGGGTTCTTAAATCAGAGCAGAGAGTGGGTTGTCATGCGTGGCGTATACAGTAGTTGTTGGTGGGTGGAGTATGGCAGTGTGAGAGTTAATATAGCGTGACTATCACCTGTGCTAATCATATGTAAGCCAATCTTTGGTGCGACCACCTTTAGAGCGAATCGCTCACCACGTTAGAAAAGAATGAATTACAGCGCTCTTGATAGAGTGATCTGAGAGTATGTTGGCACATACAACGAACCAACGAATTTTTTGTGTGAGGTTATTGAGGAGTTTGATATGGTCTAGGTATGGGGGGGGGGGGCGGTGGTGGGTGGGTATTGTATAATGAGATTATTAGAGTGGGGGATGGAAGACAGTCATTGTCAGAGAGAAGGTGGATGGGTTTGTAGGGGGGGTGAGTTGTGGTTGCGGGACGAAGATGTGCAGGGGAGATGGCATGGTGCAATCACTGGGGGTGGTTGTTTGTAATATATGGTTTGGGAGTGGTGGGGATGGAGCAAGTGAGGTTCGGATGAGGGGATGGAGAAGCTTGAGGGATGAGTATGGACGGCGAGTGCATGTATCTGTCTGTGCAGCAAGGAGGAGGAGCTGTACGTAGATACAATTAAGAGAGATTGAGTGGGGTGTAGTGCTTTGGTGGGGGTAATTAGTTGTTAATGTGGATTAATTTGTTGGTTTGGGGTGAGGAAGACACATGGGACTCACAAGAGTCACTCATTTTACTTTAAAGTTAGAAATGTGTTCGCACATGGAGGGACGATAGGTCATACAGAGTTGGAATTTTGAGTGACAGGGGGGAAAGCAGGGGGGAATTGAAGCATCGGTATAGGGGTGTCTATGGCGGTGGGAGATGCGTGCGTTGTGTAGTGAAATATTAGGTATCTCTGAGGTAAGTTACTTAGGCTTCTTACACACAGGGGGTGTATTTTCTTGGGTGTGTTTGTTGGGGGTGGGGGGGTTGAGGATCTAGATATTAGTGAAGGATGTATGGGGGTGTGTGGGGTGGGGGGGGGGTGGGGGCTGGTGGTAGGGGGGGGGGGGGTTTGTATGGTGTGGTTGAGTAGGTAGACATGGTTGGTAAAGGGGGTGAGTTATGTAGTGGAAGCCATAGCTTGGGGGGATGTGTAGGAGGGGACTTGGGTGTGAGATCATGTCACAGTGCGGAGGGGGCCCCCGGTACCCTCGTAGTCGATATATGCGATGATAGATAGTCAAGACACAACACTTCTCAATACATTGCAGATTTTTTCTCTAAACATAGTATACATATAGAAACTATTCTGTTTCTTTATACGCAATATATATACCTTTTTATAAAAAAATATTAAAGTTGCGTTTCGTTTCAAGGCCGTTGACCATAAAATGGTTCAAGGGGTCACGTTTCCCTCGCTCTTTTCGTACATATATATCACTTGTAATTTATATATAAATAATCATTTCTTTATAAAATATCTTACTGAGGGGGGGAGGAGGGGCGGGGGTGCGAGATCAAGCCTTTGGCAGAAAGCGTAGAACAATCAACCTTATTTATCAATCTATACAAAAAAAATAGACTAACAAATATGGAGGTATCTTTCTCGTTTTCTTCTACACTAGCGCCGCAGTATGGTCACAAGCTCACGGTCCATTCTCACCCCCCTACCTCAGGCTACTTCAGTTTCTCAATTGATCCTTAGGTATAACTATCTTCACTTTGGTAAATGAAAAATACCGATTTTTCTCTAATAAGATGATAGCTTAGGTGTGCTCATAAATGAGAAGTCACTTTATTATAAAATATAGAACTTTTTACAACAAAAACTATCCTGCAAACAAGTTAGAGCGATGTTCAAATTGAATCTCCTGCTATTGGCGCTACCTAATCTTACCGCGGTGCTAAAATGCAAAGACAATGGTCATCTTGACATACGATCAATCGCGTATGGTTCAAATCCTCCCCAAGAATCTCACGGCTTCCTATCCCCCTCAACCGCTGTTGATATCTCACTCCAATAACGCTGAAGCGGATCTCGTCTCTTACACTCTCTTATGTCCTAAGGCAGAATGAGAATTCAACAGAGAACTAAAGTACTAATAACAGCTATGAACAACTAGAGTTTATTTACTATTATAAAAAATTTAGTTACGTGCGTAAAACACACTTTTTTTATACTAACTTGGACATGCAATGTAAGGGACTTTGTTGACTTGAGCACTTCAGAATCGGGCTCTACGTCACAGACGCAGAATTGGGCGTGTGAGAACGTGAACGATGCGGAAAAGCGGTTCACACATATTGGGTGATGTGGGTGGGGGTGAGAGTTGATAGGTTGGGGGGGGGTGGAGTTGTTAGTTATCTCAGAGGTTGGATGAGTGTAATTAGTAAACTTGGTGATTTGTAGCGGGGGTTACACGTTAGAGGGTTTTCATGTGGGGGGGTCCTTAGGAGTTGTTTTAATTTTATGGTACTATCCTGGTATTAAGGAGATGGTGATGATTATAGAACCAGTGGGTTGTTGCGAAGATTCTACAAGCCTCAATGTGCATCATAATTTAGCGGAGGTTACGAATATGTGCTCTACAGCGGAACATCGATTCACTGTTGTGAGTGAACTAGATGGGGTATAGTCACAACGCAGTTAGATCGGTTGTATCTTGTGTGTGTTTATTGACATTGGGGTTGTGATAATATGGCTTAGTTCAACGCATCCTACGTAGAAGTTGATGGTGGGTTGCGGTTGGGGATTGGGTATTGTGGTGGGTGTGTGGTGGGGGGGGGGGTTATAGGTGGGTGGGGGGGGTGGTGGGTGGTGTGTAGTGTGGTGTTACATATATCGTAGAGATAGATTTGTGCGAGAGGTGGGTGGGGTGGGGTATGGTGTGGGGGGGGGTGGAGGTGTGGTGTAGGTTTGTGGTTGGGGTCTTTTTCGTGCGGCGGTTTTTCGGGCTTTTTATTTTTTCGTGGGTTTACTCCGGTTTATTTCCCACCCGACATCGGTTTCGGTTCGGGTCCGAGGATCGGGTATGTTCCGGTTCCTCGATTCTATAATAATTATTGTATAAAATGATATTTTATTAAAATAATACGAGAACTTTTTGGGGAGAGGCTTTAGTTGGGGGGTATAAGGGCAGAGTGAAGTAGGGGTGAATTTTGATAAGGGAAGGAAAGAGGGTGAGCGGTAAGAGTTGGGGGGAGGGGGGGGGTGGAGGTGGGGGGTATGGTTTTCTTTTTCTTCTTTCCGTTATTCTTCGTCTTGTTTTTTATTGCGTGTTGGGGGGGTGCTTTATGGAGTATTTTCAGGTGTGTGGGGGTCTCCGGGTTAATATTGCCAGGTGTTGAATATTTGTAGAGAAAAAAATCGTTTATATGTAAACAGATATTTACTTTACAAACAGGAAAAACCCTGACACGCGGCCCGGTCCAGAAACGTTAATTGGTATTTGGGGGAGTTTTTGTGAGAGAGGGTATAAAATATTTTCGTAGTGATTTCACGGTTTTATAAAATGATATCACCGTCTCATTGTTCATCATATCCATACTAAGTAGGTATGTTTTCGAGACGTACTTTATATCACATACACTGTTTGTATAAAAAAGACTGATTTTTTACATAAAAAGGATCACATATTAGAAGTAACTGCTTTATTATAAACAATATATAACGTGGTTTAAAAGAAACCAATACAGACTTTAAAAATTAGAGTAATTAATGGTGTTAGTGGGGGTGGTTTTTGGGTTGATGTGGGGATGTATTTTCTTTTTGCGGGTTGAGGTGTGTCCTTGTATTTGGAGTAAAAAAGATGTTGTGTTCAGATTTTTAATAGTTATATAATAACATCATTCAGTTATTCGTTCCAAACGATCTACTGGGGACCCCCGTAGGTCGGATCCGTTCGACCCGTTCCCTCGGTGTTTATTTCGTATTTATTTAAATTGTGTATTGAGGGTTGTCTAGTAAAGCGTTGGGGGGGTTTTTAATACTGGAATAGTATTTAAATTTATAAAAAGTTTATTATAATATTGTTTCATGTATGAAAAAATAATCAATATTTAATAAACAAAGCTCATTTTAATTATCATAATATATCTATATGAATATACAGGAACACTAAAGCTTAAAAAAAAAAAAAAATTTGAGTTCGTAGTATTTTAAGGTATCAAGTAAAACAAGTTTCTACGTGCCAGGGTCGTTTTATAGCGCGTACGAGAGTTCGTGGGTTATACAGGTTACGTCGGAACCTTCGAAGTTCTCCGGCGTCCGTTCTTCGTTTCCGTTCGGGTCTGGACCCGAGGTCCTCTGCGCGATCATACTCCGTACAACATAAAAAAAAGATTAGATGAGTCGATATGGTATGGTTGTACATTAACGTTCAACGGAAGATCGATATTTATGGTTTATACATAAGACAGGTCAAGCCGGACTGTCGAGATGTAAGGTTGATACTTAGACGTTCAACAGGACGAGTCGAAAGTGAGTTTGGTTATACATTATACGATTCATGCGGAAGAGTCGAATGTTATGGTTATACATTAGACTTCAACGGAAGATCGATATGGTATGGTTGTAGTGGGGGGGGGGGGGGGGGGGGGGGGGGGGGGGGGGGTGGGCATTAGACGTTCAATCGGACGAGTCGGGAACTTGATTAAAACTTACATTGTTAAAGGCCGTTATTCACAGAGTGGACACTGTAACGTTTGCAAGTATCGGAAATCAAGTCTACAAGTATGGGGTGGGCGGGTTGGGGAGAGAACGTTCGACGTTCAGCAGGACGACAGGAGGGTCAGACATGAGTACTCGCACTTATGGTATCAAGTTATATTCAAACAAAATGTCACCCAAATGTGTCGACGAGTAATTCTGAAGGATGACATATAAGGGTGAGGCACAGACATGTGGATATTCGTTCACAAGAGATAAACAGCTAACTCCTCACGCGCAAATGGGGAGCGATCGATGTGGTGAGATGGGTTGTATCATGGAAATCCCGTCTAACACAGTAGACCCCTTGTCAAATACGGATGCCAGCATTCATACACAACATACTGCGCTATATCGTCGGCGTATATCATAATCGTTAACTATAGGGATCTCAATCATACTACAGACGGATGCATAAAGAACACGCTCATCTGACCTCGCGAAGATCAGGATCTCTATCGTATCAGGGGTTGGAGGTGCGGGGCGTGGTATCCCCAGTGAGGGTGGGGAGGGGGGGGGGGGGGGGGGGGAGGGTGGAGAGAGCTGTAAGTTGTGGAGAGGGTGAGTGGAGGGGTGGGTTGTTTTGGGGGAGGGATGGGGGGGGGGGGGAGGGGGGGGGGGGGGAGGGGGGGGGGGGATGGGGGGGGGGGGGGGGGGGGGGATGTGGGGGTGGGGGGGGGGGGGGGGGGGGGGGGGGGGGGGGGGGGTTTGTAGGGAGAGATGGGTGTGGTTATTAAGTTAGAGGTTCAACGGAAAGAGTCATATGAGGTTGTTACGTTAGATCGTTCAACGGACAGTCAGATGTTATGTTATACATTAGACGTTCAACGATGAGCAAGATGTTATGTTATAACATTAGACGTTCAAAACGGATGATCGAATGTTATGGTTAGTACATTAGACGTTCAAGGTCGGAAGAGTCGAACTGGGAGGTTGTATGCATTATCTTCAACGGGACGATCAGATGGTTATGGGGTATACATTAGACTTCAAGCGGAACAGAGTCGAAATGTTATGGTTATATGGTTAGACGATCAACGGATGATCGATATGGTATGGTTTACCATAGACGTTCAACGAACGAGTCGAATGTTAAGAGATATACTTAGACGTTCAACGGTGAGTCGATATGTAATGATTGTACAAGTTAGACGTTCAATGCGAACGAGTCGATATGGTATGGTTATACAATAGACTTTCAACGGACGAGTCGATAGGTATGGTTCTACCTAGACGTTTACACGGATAGTCGATTGGTATGATTGTACATTAGACGTTCAACGTACAGAGTCGAGATGTTATGGTTATACATTAGAGCGGTTTCAATCGATAAGTCATATGGTATGAGTTGTACATTAACGTTCAACGGATGAGCTCGTGAGATGATAGGGTATACGTTAGAGGTTCAACGGACAGTCGAGATGATTATGGTTTACGTTAGACGATTCAACGGACGAGTCGAATATTAAGGTTATAACGGTAGACGTTTCAACGATGATCGATATGGTATAGTTGTAACATTAGAGTTCAACGATGAGTCAATAGTTAGAAGTTATACGTTAGACATTCCAACGGATAGTCGAGATGTTGGGTTAACTTAGGACGATCAACGGATTGTTCAAGATGTTATGGGGGGGGGGGGGGGGGGGGGGGGGGGGGGGGGGGGGGGGGGGGGGGGGGGGGTGGGGTTATACGTTAGTAGGTACAACGGATGAGTCATTGGTATGGTTGTACATTAGACGTTCAACGGAAGAGTCGATATGATATGGTTGTACATTAGACGTTCAACGTATGAGTTAGGGTTACTCTTCTTTTCCTATGATCATCTACACCAAACCAAACCAACCTGACCTTTTTTTCTTTGCATTTACACACACCCCATATTAACATATTAGAGTTCAATATTAGAGCCATTATGGTATCCTTTAACCGCCAAAAACTCCCGCCAAATACTCCCGCCAAGCACTCTTCTTTACCATAAAAGCAGATAGTATCTTATCCTCCCAAGCACACACACTCTTATCCTCACAACCACCACCACATCACCACCACCTCGATCAATTGGCCACCAGATGGAGCGATTATGATCAAACTTTTATGTGGCACGTGTGAAAGTAGAGATGTGGTGTTTCGAACATCCGCAAACCTTACAGTTATGTAATCAATACTACTCCCAACTCCCCCCCCCCCCCCCGTGGGTCCCGGCATGTCCTTAGATTCAAAGGTGACCTACAAAACAATAATTATTATAATGTAATATAAAATAATTTGCTTGTCAAAATGACTTTTCTTATGATTTTCTTACTACGTAACAGCCAGGAACTCAAGATAGAGGATGTGGCTACTTTATGTGGATGGATGACCTCAGGCTCCATATAATTTCTTCTTCTAGATCGTCAGGGCACCTTCTAATTCTTTATCCGGGAACTTCAGACACGTCCACGTTATTCTCCGGAACACCAATCGGTCACAGAATCTCGGAAAGGTAAGGAGCTCAAATTGTAAGTTTCTTGGCTAAAAAGATAAAGACACTAGAGGCAAAATAAAGATACTAGAGGTAGCATTTTCTAGATATTTGAAAGGCATCCCTAGAAACACACACTTGAGTCAGCTGCAATACAGTTCACGGAGTCTATAATGACATGAGGAAAACTGGTTTGAGATAAGTTTTTCATTAAGATAAATCAATTTACATTTGGAATGTAAATTCAAATGCTTTAATTTTTGAGTGTTTATCGATATCCTAATGTAATTTAATGTTATAATAATAAACGTTTAATCGATTTAGGAATCATTCCGATATTTTGATTATTTATTTGTGGAGTTTAAGTACAATTTCAATTCAGTTAACCTTTTGAAGTAAATTTATCAAATTATCAAACTAATAAATATAATAAAATAAATATATAAAAATAACATTTCAACACTTTTCTAGTGTGTTATGTTAAAAAATATATAAAGGTATTTTAAAATAGATTTTTGAACTATAATTGGTAATTTATATCATTTCTGAATTTATAAAAAGTATTTTAAATTTTTGTATAAAACCTTTATTCCACCTACAAACCTTTTTAAAATTGTTATAAATTGGTTCGTTTCGGCCGGGTCGGTCCGGTTCCTCGGTTCGTATATAATTATTATTTAAAATTATTTTTTATAAAATATAAAATCTCATTTATATAAAATATCATTTCTGATTTATAAAAAGAATTGTTAAATTTTTGTATTTTTTTTATAAATGAAATTTAGGGTCGAACAATAATCTTATTATAAATTGTTTTAATATTTATATATTAATTTTAAATGCATTTTATATATATTAAAAAGGTAAAAACTCATGTAAAAAATTTAGGGTCGACATGTCTATTCGACCCTAAGTTTTTTCAAATAAACCCTTTATTCAAAACATTAGGGTCGACATTGTCGACCCTAAATTCTTTTAAAAATTATTTTACATACTTATATATAATTTTAAATGCATTTTATATATTAAAAAAGAATAAAGTGATTGAAAAATATTAGGGTCGACAATGTCGACCCTAAATTTCGACCCAAAAGATTTTTGTTGACTAACCAGAAAAGTTGAATAAATGTGGTCCCCATATCGAATTAGAGTTCGTCATTGTCGACCCTCAATTTTTTCTCTGACCCCACATGAAACGACAATTTTGTTGTAGTTTAATGTAAAGAAACAAATAACCACACTCATAGGTCGCGGGGCATGGATCAAAGGCGTCAATATATCAGTACATGTATAAATTTATATCACTCGCGTACCAAAAAATAACATAGCTTAAGAATCACACCATCTATTATTCACGACGGCAATGCACATCTTTAAATTCCCAAATAATGATAACCATATAAACTTCCCTTTATTCTATAATAATTAGTCCCAAAACCTTAGCCATTACCACTTTCATTTTCATCTTAAAACTCAGATACCTATAATTTAGTTGGCTTTAAAACTGTAACCGAGAGGGAATCTAAATAAAACATGCTTTTGCACATGTTGTGCAAAATAGAAAGCCAAGCAACATATGGACATCCTCGTATTGGTTTGAACCAGGTTTTATTCATTCTAAAGTTTGGATATCAGATTATCAACATATTTATGTTGGATCTGCTAACAATGACTGGAAAGCTTTTACTCACGTAGCTTATGCGCCACACAATCAAAGGGGATGGTCCAAAGGGTTGTAAGTTTCCTAAAGTCTTAGTAATTCATATAGCCTGTTAAGTTCTATCCAAAGGTTCAGATATTGATTGTTTTTTTGCAATTTATACTGGAAACTTAATTATAATTGATTTAAGTAGAAACATAAGTGATGCGAGATCACCCACCAATTCTGATGTGTATGAAAGAGGAGCCATTTTAACCCAACCTAATTTGTTGTTCAATAATCTTTCTAACTATAGTGGAGAATGCACTAACAAATTTGGAATAGTTAACAACAATTAGTTTTAGGATTCATTACCTCCGAATCAATGGATTTTCTCTCAGCTTCTTCCTTAAACTCTCTAGGCGTTTCATTCAGCTCCTAGGTATCATCAACCGTGATTCGTTTCTTTCATGAAATCACATCAAAGGAGAGAAATTCAAAAAAGAAGATAACTGATATATGCATTAACATAGTTTTATGATAAGATTACCTGAACTTTAATCTTTTTTTTTTGAACGGCAAAGATAGAATATATAAGAAAAAAAAAGAGTCTAGCAAGACGCTAAAAAAATAAAAAAAATGGGGGGGGAAACAATGGGAAAAAACTTAAAGTATAATAGAGTCAACAAAAAGAATTACATAACATCAAAAAATGGTAAAATCCCGAGACTTTATCAGTTTTTGCTGATCAGATAGCATAGAATCCAGAATAAGTCATGTAACCATTATTGCTTTGTAACCATTATTTCTTCATGTATGGTGAAATACCGAATGGATGTAACTCGAACTTTATTGCTTTGATTCCTAAAATCCTTGATGCCAACATGGTTAAGGATTTTCGTTCTATAAGTTTGATCGGGAGCTTATACAAGATTATTACTAAAATCTTGGCGAACCGATTAGTTGTTGTGCTTAGTGATCTTGTCAATGAGGTTCAATCAGCTTTTGTGGCGGACAGACAAATCCTAGACGTTCCATTTATTCTTGATGAGGTTCTTTAATGGTGTCGTGGGAAGAAAAAACACGCTCTTATTTTCAAAGTTAATTTCAGTACAGGCTTTTATATGGTCCGCTGGGATTTCTGGATGATGTTTAATTAAATTTGGATTTCGGTGAAAGATGGAGGACTGATTCAAAGTTGTCCTTAGATCCTCCAGGGGGATCCATTCTTGTCCATGGGTAGTTTCCTACGGAGGAATTTCAATTTTTTGAGGTCTTAAACAAGTATCCTTTATCCCCTTTTATTCATTCTTATTATGGAGAGAGAGGGCTTGCATATTTCCTTTTCAACGTGTGGTAGATGCGGTACTGTTTACGGGGATGCAAACATTAATTCCATGTGAATTTGTCCTCATCTTGTTTTTTTTTTTGTTTTTTTTTTTTTTTTTTTATGCGGAATCAATCTTTCTTGGCCAATGGAGTAGCTCAATATCGATTCGTTATTTTCGAGTTTTAGATTAGTTTTTGCGGCTTTTGGTCATCTATTAACATGTGTAAGAGTAAGATTAGGGTGTTAAACGTTGAAGATGGGATGGTTAAAAACCGGCTTCTAAACTTGGGTGTCCCTTGTCCTTAAGACTCCATTAACTTATTTGGGTAGCGAAAGTTGGGGGAAATATGTCAACGAAGCAAGCATGTAAAGAATGGTGATAAGGTGTTATCTCGTCATTTTTTTTTTTTTTTTTTTTTTTGTGTGGTTGTTTTTTTTTTTTTTTTTTTGTTTTGTGGGGGGGGGGGGGGTTTTTTTTTTTTTTTTTTTTTTTTTTTTTTTTTTTTTTTTGTTTTTTTTTTTGGGGGGGGGGGGGGGGGGGGGTGTGTGGGGGTGGGTGTGTTTTTTGTGTGTGTGGGGGGGGGGTGTGTGTGTGTTGTTGTTTTGTTGTTTTGTTTTTTTTTTTTTTGTGGTTGTTGGTGTGTGTTTTTTTTTTTCTAGATGGAAGATAACTCCTTTCTTCGGAGGCAACCACTCTTCTTAAGTCAGGTTACTGATCTATGCCCATCTTCCATATGTCCATTTTTAAGGTTCCCTCGAGTATTCTTAAATCTTTCGATGAATAAGTCGTAGTCGGTTCTTTAATGTCCTGGATCCAAGAGTACCAAGCTTCCTTGGGTAAAGTGAGAACAAGGTCCTATACTCCGAAGATAAAGGGGTTTAGGGTTTCAAGATTGTTTGCTCCTAATAGAGGTCTCATGCTCAAGTGGGTTTGGCGGTTCTATTCTCAAAAATGTTCCTTATGGACTAAAGTGATTAAGGCTATTTATGGGGAGGACGGGAATTTTGAACAAGGATGTTTCTGGTGGAGTTCGAACCTGCTGGATCATCGGATAGTTTAACGAGTAAGGTGTTACAATGGTCGGTGGTAATTAATGTTTTTGGCAGATTTACCTCCGATTGAAGCTGGGGAAGTGGGGAGAAAACGCGGTTTTCTTGTCGCAATTGGTATGAAGGCGGTGTCATCAAAGGAGGGGGCTGTCCACACGTATGTTCACATCTTGATTGAATAAGAATGCTAGCTGTTAGTTCGAAATTGAATGCGTCAAGTTTAGATAACTCATTTCAAAGAAAAGTGCTAGAAATGTAGAATTGAAGAGATGCAACTTAAACTCTTTGGCTGAGATGTCTCGGAGGGACTGACTCTCAGTGCCTTGCGAAGATCGTTACGTTTGGATGTTAGATAGTGATGTGGTCTTTTCAGTGGCTTCAATTCAAAAGGAGATTAATAGGAATCGGTTTCAGGATGTTAGTTTACCGACTAGGTGGGTTAAATCCGTGCCAATCAAGGTGAATATCATAGCTTGGAAAGTCAAATCTAACGCGCTCCCAACGCGTTTTAATATCTCTCGTCGTGGAATGGATATTGATTCGATTGTTTGTCCCATTTGTAATGCCGGTGTGGAATCGACAAACCATATTTTCTTTCAATGCGTTGTAGTGAGACAGATTATGCGTAAGATATCTTCTTGGTGGAATATCGACTATTCGGATGTGAATTCTTACGAGGAATGGCAAGTTTGGTTGGTTTCTATTCGGATTCAATCCAAACTCAAAGGTGTTCTTGAGGGTGTATACTATGGTTTGTGGTGGTATATGTGGAACTTTCGCAACAAGCTTCTGTTTGATAAGAAGATCCCTGAAAAGGCGCTGATATTTGATAATTTAGTTTCTAGTTCTTTTTATTGGTGTAAATTCAGATGTGAAGCGTCGTTCAAGTGGGACGATTGACTTAAGAACCCTTATATTGTTCTTGTTTGATCTAGCTCCTTGCTAGTGTTTTAATAAATCGCCGTTCAAAAAAAAATGTGGAAAACAAGGTCATACATCAAAAAATTGTTATACTAAGAAAAGAATTAATGAATTAAATATTTATGATAAACTTTAGAGTCAAATAATGAAAATAATGATAAATGAAGAAAGTGACATATCAAATTACGAAGAAGAAGATTTAAATATATTAGAAAATGAATCTACAAGTGAAGATGAATCTGAAACGTGTGATTGCATTGGAAATTGTACATGTGATTACAAAGAAATAAATACTATAAATAAAAACGAACAATACGAAATAAACATTATAAACAAAGATGATGAAGAGATAACATCATTAATTGATCTAGTAGATAAAATAAAAGATCCTAACACAAGAAAGACATATTATGATAAGTTAAAAGAAAAATTAGGAAAAACCAAATTTATTGAAGAAAACAACACGCAGATTTACAATTTTGATGAAATATGCAAGAAGAATTACAAGAAGAATTAACAAAGACACAAAACCAATTACTATTAGTGAATTACAAGAAGAATTAAAAAATGTTAAAATCAAAGTCACAATGCTAAAACAAAGGATGAAAAAGTTAGAAGATATTAAAGAAAAGACAAAAGAAGAAAAGGAAAAGTTAAAATCAATCGAAGATCCCAACAGCTCAACTTTAATCAATAATATACAAAGCATAAGTTCTCAAAAATGGCATACTAAAGTTAACATAACAATAAATGGAGAATTTAGATTATCATTAATAGCGTTATTAGATTCTAAAGCAGATTTAAATTGTATAAAAGAAGGACTAGTACCTACCAAATATTATGAAAAGTCATCACAAAGAGTGGCTGGATTTAATGGTTCTAGGTTAAATATAAGTTATAAATTATCTAATGTCCATATTTGCAAAGATAATTATTATTTCAAGACACATCTTATATTTGTAAAAAACCTATGTTCCCAGATCATATTAGAATCACCTTTTTTTTATCATTCATCAAGAAGGAACAAAAAGGGTGATACATAGGAGTGAAATTCAATAGGTTAAATGTAAAGAGTTGAATAAATTTAAAGTGTAAATACTAGGGTATTAATTAGCAGGGATAATTAGTTATGGAGAACATATTATCATGGAGAACAATATTATCAAAGAGAACAGTGGTTTTTTGCGGTCTATGGATTGAGTCTTAGCACGTGAATTACTTCATTCAGGAGATTTTGTTATACAAGGATAATGATTTGCATTAAAAGACACACTTATGACATGTAGAACAAACAAAGTTTCTGGAATCTGAAAAAGAACTAGAACTCTAGAGTGATCTGCTTTGGGCAACAGCCGTGTATCGTAAACAGCTACACTCTTAGATCATGGCCAACTCCTAATGTTTGATTGTTGCTACCTAAGGGTTTTGTTTCCTATCATCATATGGTTTGAAATTCTCGCAGAAGTAGGCACACTAGTTGTTGAGTTCCATCTCTTTTTTTGGATCTTTGTTCTAACCTACATCAAGAAAGTGATTATACCATGTCATTTGAACTAAATCTGGCATGTTCTTAAACAAGTCTAGATGAAGCTAGATGCAATCATGTGATCAGGTATTGCAAAAGGTATTTTCCTTTTTTCTAGGCAAATAATGTTGAGGTGACTGGTTTGACAATTCCACTTGGTCACATCAACTTTGGGTGGGTAAACCGTCGTTTACTATGATTTATTGACATTTTTTTAGTTTTTTGGAATTTGTGTTAGACTTGTTTTGGTCTAGCTCATCCACATCTAACAAGACTTAAAATACATTCATCACATCAAATAATCA
The DNA here is from genome assembly GCA_026074375.1 of Tanacetum coccineum. NCBI lineage: Eukaryota > Viridiplantae > Streptophyta > Magnoliopsida > Asterales > Asteraceae > Tanacetum > Tanacetum coccineum. The sequence goes on from BQNB010005098.1 coordinate 50,215, forward strand.
TTTATTCCACGGTTTCTTCTTGATTTTGTAAAATCCCTCCCCGCTAAAGATAACGATTCATTTCTCGATTTTAATCAAAGAATTGTAAAATCCCTTGAACGTAAATTCTTGAAACCGACAATCAATCACATTTCATAACACTTAAGATCCGACATCCATTAACCACAAACTTCATCAAATGTCACAATCAAATACCAATACATGCAAACTCAAAACATCAAGTGTTCTTCAGCAAAAAAAAATGTCACAGTTCTTCGTGTTCAAATTCTAACATTCAAGAGAAGAAAAACTTTCAAGAAGTAATACATGCACAGTCTTAAATAAATTAGTCCTCTATTGTAAGTTTCTCTCAGAAACTTACAAGATTTTGGCACTATGCCTATCTTAAAGAGAATCTTCTCTCAAGACTTGGATTTTACTAGAACACCATCTTACTAAAGATATACTTTCTAGGACTGATTTTCACAACTACTTTGACAAAACTCAGAACAACGTTTGAAAATACTTCCAATGTCAGAATTAAAAGAGCGTATGCAGAATTATACAAGATATATGCTCAATCATTTTACGATGCAATGCATCTTTAACATGGATCCCTTGGGAAACACATGCTTGAGTTAATTCTTCATCAACAACGAACTCCACAATTGTTGAAAAAAAAAGAATAGGATGCAAACACAAAAAGATCATTCAAATCTAGATTCCCATCCACATTGAATGTGTGATTCATTGAAAGTTGATTAGTTGTCATACAAATACACTTTTCCTGAGAAAGGAAGACAGTAATTCAGAGAATGCATCCAGCAAATTAGTAAGGAAGTGCAGCTTGAATTCTAAACAAAGGAATGTGCATGTCAATCAAATACAAGATTTCAAAAGCAAAAAGAAGAGATGCATAGACATAATTTTGAATCTCTTCATTCACACCTTTAAGTTCAATCAAACACTGACTTAAAAGGCAACTCACATCGAACATGGGATTTCAGACGGGAATTCATGTCAATCCTTTGTCAAGATGTGATACCACTCACAAGAACAATGCGAGCTCAACCGAAATCAAACAACAAAAGACAACTTAACACAGTGAAATTTCCAAAAATGGATCCGAGACAGCCTTTTTGGTGGTTAAACAACAGTTTCCAAAAGTTCATCGATTCAAAGTATACATGGATTATGACAGTCCAAATGACAGACACGTAAATTGATTGAATACACTGACTCAAGGTGCAAAACTTCAAAGATACACAACTCCAAAACCTGGGTAATGTTAAAAGACTTTGCTGAAAGCACAACGTCATCAAAGACAAATGAAAGAAGGGTGAATAAAAGAACAGATGCAGACGCAAGAGATAAAATAGATACGAGTAAAGCATTGGAATCTGATTGGGTTACACAGAAAGCATTAGGTACAGACCTCAAACAGTGCAAGATGGTAGCAGCAGGTCCAGGAAAGATACAGATGCTAATGATTCAGAATTAGACCCATTTATGACGAAGAGACCAATGCTCAGGTACAATTGACCTGCAGAAATGCAATATCTTTTGCTATAAGGACAACAGCATCCTAATCAACCTGTAAATTCAATTTTGAAGGGTAGGGTTGGCCATTATCCTGAAAATGTCAAGTTTAAAAGTCTTATCTTGATTCATCACCTGAAAACCCAGACAAAGAATACTCAAAACAATCACTCGAGTCTGAAAATATGTTTGCTCAAAGAGAGAGTTTATGTTGCCTAATTTCAAAAAGATTTTTCAAGAATGGAAGCACATTGTATTGCTCTCAAACTTAATTATCAAAATCAAGCTTTAAAATCGAGGCAACATGGTCAAATTTTGAATGAAACAAGTAATAAAGCCAAGATTGAAAAGTGAATTGATGTAATTAAAACAATGAACATCGAATTAGAACATAGTGTGGCTAAATTACGTAAGGAAAATGAGATTTGAAACAACATTACAAAGATTTGTATGATTCTATTAAATTTACGAGATCTAAGACTGCAGAATAGACAACATCTTTGCTTGCTAATAATGCTGAATTAAAAGCTCAGATTCAGGAAAAGGTTTTTGCAATTGTTGCTTTAAAAAATGACTTAAGGAAGTTAAAAGGAAATAGTGTAGATACTAAGTTTGATAAAACATCATTCTTGGGGAAACCGGTTTTACCATCAATAAGAAACTAATCCGTTGTTAGACAACCGAATGTGTTTAAATCTGAAAGGGCTCAAATGTCAAAACAACGGTTTGCCTCCCAAGTTGATGCGAATAAGAATTTGTCAAAACCAGTCACTCAACATTATTTGCCTAAGAAAACAGAATCCGCCTTTGCAAAACCTAATCACATGATTGCATCTAGCTCATCTAGGAATAGTTCTAAGAACATGCCAAGATTTAGTTCAAATGACATAGTTCATAATCACTATCTAGATGTAGCTAAGAAAAAAATACAAGAAAGAGATATGAACTCAACAACTAGTGTGACTACTTCTGCTAGAATTCAAACCACTGCTGATGATAGCCAACCAAAACCTAGGAGCAACAATCAAACATCTAGGAGTTTGCCTATATCTAAGAGTAGTCGAGTTACGATAACGGTTGTGCCCAAAGCAGATCACTCTAAGAGTTCTAGTTCTTTCTCAGATTCTAAACAAATTGTTTATTCTACATGTTATAAGTGTGTCTTTAATGCAAATCATGATGCTTGTATAACAAAACTCCTGAAGGAAGTAAATCCACGTGCTAAGATTCAATCCCATAAGACAAGAAACAGTCACCAACCCATAGATCAAAAGAATCATACTCAGAAACCTTGTAGGTAGATCTTTACAGGACATAGGTTTTTTCTTAATAAGACTTCCGCTGTGTATGAGAAAACATCTCCTAGATCTGATCTTAGGTGGAAACCCACGGGTAGAATTTTCAAATATGTTGGTCTTAGGTGGATTCCTACAGGAAAGTTATTCGACTCTTGCACAAGCAAGGTTGACAGTGAACCCCCACATGGTTCAAATGTAGATATCCCTAATATTCATGAATGCAAACAAACTCTGGATGTAAGTGCAGGTACATCAATCAATGTTCAGAAGGAACAAAGTCTTGATTTAAGTGCATGTACCTTATGTAATGTCAACAAGGAAAATCTCAGAGTATGGTTGCTGAAAAAGCTGATATCTCAGAAACCATTGTCAAAGTGGATTCACAGATGATGATACAGAAAAATGACGTTTGATCACAACAGATCAAGCCTCGAACCTCAATGTCAAATGACGTTTGATATGACTATTTCTCTGAATCACACACCAAGATCCAAAGCCTCGAACCTACAAATGCTTAAAAAGGCGTCAAGATCCACGTTCAGTTCTGATACCGCCGGTTCCTACAATGGGTTTTCATACAACGGTAACTTAAACCCAAGACAGTTTTTTAGAAGTCCCCCGGTTCCAACAAAGACGACCCAAGAAGATTGTTTCCGCTCAAAATTGCATGAACAGTACAACATTTTTTAAATATGACAGGCTGGAATTAGGCTTAAATAAGTCCCTTGATGTTTAAATCAGGTTCAAATTACCTCAACTTGAACACTATCTCCTGACTGATAGTCCAAAGTCTAACCGCAGTGAAACATGATCTGCTGATAAATCACCGCACTAAAACCCATCACAATACAGACGCACAACTCAACATACTTCCTACAACCAACCGATTTGGTTTGCAGAAATCTCTCCTTCGCATTGAAAACCTATTCATAGGTCACCACTAACCAACACTCCCAACATGCAAGTAGCCATCTACTGTCACCACTAATACATCCCTGATGAAACATTATTCAAGCTATGGAAACCAATTTTACAGAAAATGCACAATCTCCTTTGACCGACGATGAAATTTCTTATCACATCTTCAGTAAACAACAAGTACTCAGAACAACCTTAAAAGACACAGACAAACGTCATCGTCATGATGAATGAGCTATCCGTCAATATTGAAAACTAATTTTTATTTCTATCAAAACATAAGCAACCCATACCACTTTCGCCTACATGGTTTAGACAAAAGATCACACCCTTAGAACAAGTTCATTTAGGAAAACAATCCCTTCTCAAACAGTCTCTTTTAGACAAGACAGTCACTAGAAACAGAATGGTAGAAGCTTTGTATATCTCTAGTCTAGTATAGTTTTTCCGCAATATCTCATAACCCGTGAGTCGAACGTCCGAAACGGCAAAAGACATGCAAAGAAGACTGATGTGGCTGATTACTGGACATTCAGAAATTGAACACAAAATGGGCAGAGAAAAGACATCTCTCATACCAGTTAGATCGACTAGATAGTGTATGAGAATAAGTCCCGAACAGACCATCTCTTTGGCAAAAAACATGATCTGTACATTAGTTTTAACTTTTAAATTGGCACTGGAAAAACATACGAATGAATAGGACAAATCACTGTACAATTCTTTTCCGCAACCAAAATCTCGTCCCTTTTAGGATGGCTAAGGAGATTTATGTGCTTTCAAAGATGCAAAGGAATTCGATTTTCTTTTCGAAAGATCATTTATGCACATAGTTTGTTCGGCGCGACCTCGGTTTTGGAAGTCTGTTACAGATTGTTTTTCATGAAATGAACATGACAAGCCCTCTGGCACAGCAAATCCCCATTTAACAGTGTAACCAAAATGGACGTTAAACACCAATCATTTTCTTATACGGACCTTCCCCTGAAAGGAAAGCGCAGTGTAAAACGTAAAAACCCAAACCCAGATGGATTGTTGACGAGACTCAAATAGATCAACAACCATAAAATATATCGTCCCCCTCAAGAAAAAGCATTAACTAATGGTTTTCTACAAACCATCCAGACCAAGAAGCGAGGTTAATGAAATGAACTTCTAACTTCCAGGTAATCCAAAAGAGCGGATTTCCTCAAGGGAAAGTTTTTTTTCACTATTGTTTCCCTTTGTTTTATGAGTTTTAACGCAGATGACCCAAACCAATAAGTTTAGTGAACAACTTGTGGATAAAAAATTAGTATTTTGTTATCATTTTTTCGAATGTGCTTATGTTTTTACGTTGAAGAATGAGAATTAGTTTGTTTGAAAAAAAATGAAAACGAAAATAAATAATCAGTCTTAAAAGGGTGGTCTAAGTTACCGAGAAAAGTATTTTTAGATGTGTAAGTGAAAGTTAAGTGAAAAGGCAAAAAGCTAGAGTGACACTTCGACTTACATTACTGCACCCGATGCTCTAAGCGTGGGAATAAAAGCATCCACAATGGATCAAGCAACAAAAAGCTTTTCACTATTCTAACAAGTGTTTTGAGATGGTTTTTTGCATTGTGCCAAAAGCTTTCTACAAAACTTTTCACAAAGACTTGTTAAACTACAAGTCATTTCTAAAAACTTTCATAAATAAGTATGCTACACATTAAATGCCGCCATAAATGCTTCAAGTCATTGAAGACTTAAAGCATTGTGGATGTTGAAAGTTCAATATGAGGAATACATTAAAAAAGGTTATAAAAGCAGTTCCACCTTTTCATTGGTTTTCATAAATAATATGATAAAAAAATAGGGTTGAACATAATAGACCGTGGAACAGATTGGACCAAGAAACCGGACTGAGCCGGACCAAACATATTTTGGTCCGGTCATCAGTCCGTCATTTCTCTCATATTCGGTCTTCGGTTTGATCCGATCTGGCCCAATTCGGTCTTTGAGCAAAACTGGCCATTATGCTTTGTTGGATTGGACCAGACCGAAGACCGACCCGACCCGGACCGAATATTTCGGTCCGGTCCTCTGTCCAGGCGAGTTTTCAGACTGTGATCAACCATAAATAGAAATACATGTGTAGCCTGGTATTGGTATTGGTATACGGTCAATATCAACACATTTGAATACTAAACTAGGTTCCATTTTGCTTCTACTGGTTAGATTTCCTAGTATGCGTTTTTGCCAATGCTAAATAACTTGCATAATATACTGATGGAAGTTCATTTATATCCCATGAAGTACTACAAAATTTAGCCGGCACACAAGAAAGTTCCAGTAGTTAAACCCATATTTGGTTGGCTAAGGGTGATTTGCTCATACATACATTGATACATATATACATATAGATGAAGTGCCCTAGTAAGAACCCGACGAAAACAGCCATAATTATTCCCCTCTTTGAGTATGTGCTCCTCCCATGAGAAAAATCCGTTGCTAATGTGCAAAGGCAGGCTTATTCGGCAGCATCATCAGACTCCAACTGTCTCCGGCTTACTAGAACACCTTCCTCCCAAATCTCAACATATCTACAAAGCATGAACCAACGCACAAATAACACAAGATTGTTTAATTTCAAACTTAATACTTGCGTGGTTCAATTTACAGGAAAAAAAACCAACAAAAGTGATGAGAATGATACAAACCTTGATCCACTGACATCAATACACAGAAATTTCCCATCTCGCCATCCATTTTTAAAATGGCCAAAAAATATATCACCGTTTGTTGAATAGAAACGTCCTTCACCATTAGCCTTTCCCTTCCAAAAATTCACAAACCACCTATCTCCCGTGTGAAAGTAAAACCATCCCTACATAACAATCATAAAAAAATCATATACATGGTTATAGTCTTATACACATATATATAATATATTTGTAATATTGCTTTACCTTCCCATGCATAACATCGTCCCTCCATGACCCACGAAAAATATCACCATTGCTGAAACAGCATGTACCCAATCCTGATCTTTTACCATAGCGCCACAAGCCGTCATACATGCTACCATTGTTTAGTGACAAACGACCCTGTGGAACATGGTTAGTAAGCACCTTCGTACATTTTGTCAAAACGCTTTTATTGTCTTTCACATGTATATGGGTTTAAGTAAGCACCTTTCCTTCAGGAAGACCTCCCTGGCAACGCCCCACGTATGTGCCTCCACGATAGTTTATCTCCACCACAGGATTCCACTTCTTCTGTGACTCACGTTCAGATTCCTATATTATGAATAAACACTATGGTTAAACCATTTATTTGATAAAGTTCAAGAATGCAAAAAGGGCCAATTGAATTTTAAATGTGACCTACTCCCATTTGACTTCTGATTTGGGTAACTAACTTACTTTAGACCGTAAAAAGGTAAAATCAAAGGCAAAATTAAACCTAAGATAACAGGGTCTTAGAAAGTCAACATGGTGATGTACAGAAGCAGTATAATTAAGTTGACTAAAACTCGTAAACAGGACTCTTCTAACATAAATTCTGCAGAAAGTTTCTTAACAAATCAATTCTACAAAAAGAAAATGCTACTCACCAGCATAGATGCTGCGCGCGCAGAAAGCCTTCCATTTTTCTTAGAAACATCAGTATACGCTCTATTTTGACGAGAAGATGCACTACTGTTAAAATCCATTGCTGCATGCAAACTAGCATCAGTTGATTCATCGAATGACACGCTTCCAGAAAACTGAGCCTCATTATTCATTTGAAAATCACTATTTCCCTCTGGGGAGTGCATGATGACCCGTGAGCCGTTGTTGGGGGCATCTTTCTGGTCTCCTGATGGCTTTACACCGACTGGAAGTTTATAGGTTTGTTGGTCAATCATCAGAGTATCACCAGCCTTATTTGTCTCATTGGCAGCTTCATCACTAGTAAGATACCCAGGCCTTCTGTTAATCAGAAGCTCCCTTTGAAAAGTTAACGTCCCTAGAAATTGCAGATTTAGTTAGTTATTAGTTTGAACGCTGTCAGGCATCTACTAAAGGTGGCAGTTCTGACCCATTTGCTTACAAATGGGTCAACATGAGTTGTGATTTATCTCAAACGAGCCATATAGCCAAATAAAAATATTGGCTAAAAGGGGAACAGGTCAAACGGGTTGAAAGACACTCGGGGTCTAATTTTAAAGCAAACAACCTCCTAAATAGTCTTATTTGTTTTTTTTGGAAACATAGTAAACACATAATTAATTAAACTTCTTTTTAAATAGACAAAACAAAAGTGTTTTTGGCAGACCCAGCCCGTCTAGGCTTTTTTGACCCATTGGAATACATGACCCGTTACCCACCCCACAAGATCTTGCCATCACTATCAGCCATAGGTCAATAATACAACAATACCTTCATCTGGTTGATTGTAGAAGTTGGCTTGTGAATATTCAGCATCAACTTGTTCAGTAGTATCATTGCTCAATATCGACTGAAGTTCTGGAGACCAGCTCAGATAACCTCCAACAGAACCATTTGCGGGTTTTACATTTGGGTTTTCAGATCTTTCCAGCTTTACGCCCCGAGGATCCAACGAAGTATTTTCTTGATTGGTATCGAGCTGTGAATTTGGCTTCAAAATGTTGAAAATGAAAGGAAAACGTTGGACCAGTTTAGATATTATCCCATCTTTTTTTACAGATTCACGACCTATAGAGCTGAAAAGAACATAAAACAAGTGTGACAAACTAATTTAAATTAGAACTGTAAGTAAACTATCACTTTAAGAAAAATAAACTATCACTTTTAAGAAAAATTACCCGACAGTAAATATGGTTGTCGTGAATGAGCCAGGACTCATATCAGGTTCACAAACTACTGAAGTCATAATATCACCCTCCCATTCTGCAGCTTGACGAAAGGTATCCAGTATACCATTCATATCATTTCTGTCAATGACAGTTGAACTCGCGAGGATGAATACAACGACTCCATTTAAGTCCTAGTATTTCATAAAATGAAAATGTATAAAAAATCATTTCATATCAAAATGATGAAGTAAAATAGCCCTAATTGTAATTAGTAACATTAAAAACAGACCTTTAGACCTGAGCCAATAAACGGACAATCATATATGGCTTGAATGACTGATGTTTCAATGTCATGACCGATCCCATACCCTATTTTTGCCTCCTTATAGCTTCCAAAAATCTGAAAATGATGCGGTTTAACAAGAAAAAAAGTTAACGAATATGTTATAGAAAGATAAATAATTATTATGAACAACTTCATCGGTCATTAAACATACCTTTTTGAGATCTGTGACTCCAAGTTCTTTCATAATCCCGCGTGGTATATCTAGATATGTTTTGTTGTGCTCCTGACAGTGATACAATAAAACAGTTGAGAGGGCAACGAGCATATGGAAATATGAAATTTATTCAGTACTTACAGATGTCAGAATGGAGACTGCATTTAATGCCATCAAGACAGCTTTATTTGCAATCTGCAGTGCCTCGTCCAAAGTTACGAGGTCTTTTTCTAAAAGTACATCAGCGTCAATCACTGCAGTGAAGATGGTAGATAGATTAGCAGAGAACTACTAAAACGTAAAATTAAAAATAAAATCATGCTGGAACTATCTTAAAAGTAAAAACTACTCAAACATTAAGTTGAATCAGCTGATCAAAGTATCAAACATCAAAGATCATATCATGATAAGTTCAATAGAAATACTCACTGATACAGAAATCTGTAAGCTCTTCGAGTTTAGTAAGCAAGTCTTTCACCTGCAGATAAAGTAAAATGTTGCCATCATTTTCACTACTTAACAATCTGGCAATGATATGTGTTGACAGTATGTGGAAAGGGTTGATATTATAGTCAAGCTCCCATGAGCACCTAAAAGATGAAGAAAATAATGATATTTTTAAATTTTAACTGCCAATATACTGAAATGTTTAGCCAAACTTATGCCTATACAGTATCACATGCCCACTTGACGCCAAAGGAAGCCTCATCAATAAACAGACTGATTCTTTTGGAAGTAAAAATGTGTATTCTTAAAAAAATTATTGAGCTTAAGTTACAATAATGTGTCTTCCTAAACATTCCGGTAAGTAATAACAAAAACCAAACGCCTTTCATAAAGAACAAAAAAAGGAAACCAAACCTCATCTTGGCGCCTTCGTCCTTCGAATCTAAAAGGCTTCAGAATGATAGTCACTAAAAAGCCATTTGCAAGCTTTATTGCTTCAAATATGTCATGCACCATGGTAAGATCTGATCCATAAGATGCTCCAGCCACCTAGAGAAAAAAAAAGAAATGACATACATTAATAAACACCACGAGTATCTAAAAACCATGGAGCTCGTCTATACATTTAGTACAATCTTAAGCAAAAATGTGGAAAAAAACTATTTGAAACACCAGGAAAAATGTGGGGGGTAAGAGCTAGGGAAGTTCTGAGATGTTATTTAGCCTAGCACGTGCTTGGTTTATATCCATTAAATCAAGTATTATAGTTGTTCAAACAAAACCAGATTTTCATACCAGTGAGACCAATATATCCTACGACTCTCCAAAAATAATCTTCGATTATGTATCAGTATCACTATCTAACAAGTTTCATGTAGGTAAGAGTTAAAGAATGTACAAACAAGTATAACTGCTTTTGAACGCGACTCCGTGGCCACCGGCTCTTTCACAATCGTTTTAGTTGGATCTGCAAAATGAAACATACACAAAGGTATCAGTTTCAGTACAGCACAACGAAGAGCATAATGTCCATGGAAATAGGAACTGACATCAATAATGAAAATGCGGGAACATAAACAACAGCAACAAAACGGGGTATGGAAAATTTGTCATACCACGAACCAGCAGAGAAATAAGTATAAAATGTATAGTCGTAGTCATACAAGTTGTCAAAAGTAAATAAAACAATAGCTCACCATCCCCAAGTAACCTTTGTTGTAACCGCACCTTAGAGCTTTCTTCTACTACAATACTCCTGCCAAAAGAAAAACATATATACATTTAAACAACAATCTACAAATGATTTCCACATACTTTTATCCCAATTTACATTTCCCCACTTTTTACTGAAAAATCCTCAGATACATCAGCTAAAACTAGACGAAGGTCCTCCTATACTGTTAGCACAACAAGTTAAATTCTAGAAACTAAGGACTCTTGCATTTCCAGTAATGATATGTGTTTCATTTCAGGTGATTTCAAATGACCAAATTCTATATTTTTTAAGTTTCCAATATTACTCTACAGCTCAATCTCAATAAAATTGGGAAGTTAACGCATAAAAAATGAGTGTGGCAGTAAATGATTACCAAAAACGCAAGCGTTGGGAAACGGAGTTGGAGGCTAAACAGAAATCAAGAAGAGCATCTTTCCTACTTCCAATGCCAATGACTTCCACAATCCCGCTATCCTCCCAAACACCCATACCCATACCCATACCCTCATCTCTATTTCGATAAGAAAAGGCGTAATTCTTAGATTCTATTTTGTGGGTCTGTTTGGAAAAACCATAAAGCTTGAATCTTTTTTGAAGAAAGAACTTATGAATGTGATAAGCAGCGAATGAGCTTTTGGGACAAAGTGAAGAAGATAAGCTTCTTGAGACATTGATGGTTGTTAATGGAACTTCCATAACCACAACTGTAGAGGATTGAAATGATATGAAATGGGGGGTTTAGGGTCTAATGAATTTGATTAAAAGTTTTGAGCCATTTTGATTAAAAGCTCCAACCCCGTATAAGAAGTAAAGTATTCAAACGACTCCTACTTATTACTGACATCGAGTTCGGGTTGGATCACAAAAATTATGTGATGAGATAAAGGAAAATGAGGTTTTTTTATTTATTTATTAAAATAAGGGTTAAGATTATAAAATTGAAGTAATTTTGCCAACAACATTTGTTGTGGACTTTGTGGTTAACAACAGTAGTAATGTATGTTTTATTAAAAGGCTTTAATCTAATTTGTAAATTTGATTATAATTTGAAATGCATTGCATAAAATTATAAATGATATAATATAAATCAAATTCATTCTTATGATACATAAATGTTTATAAACATTCAAGTAAAACAATTACCAAAGAATTTTGACCCGGTTGTTACACAACTTTGAAAAATTTATGGACCTACCAGAGAGATTTTTTTGGATAAATGTCACGGGTTCGAGTCTTGATTCGTGCTCATTCTAGTTGATTCTCCGTTGTGCCAGGAGAGTTGCCAAAGCTATTTCTTGTGAGGTGAACAATAATTGGTGTCAAAAGACGATCGGTGTGTTCTCGCCACTCTACACCTTTTTTATGGATCAAGTAGAACAATTCAGCCATAAAACTAACACATTCTAGCAACTTAGAAATAAAATGTGTTAAAATGAAACAATAAAAGTTATTGTGTCGCAATTTGATATGGTAAATTAGTTATACATTGTTATTGATATATTGTACTCCACTGTTGTTAAACATCTTCTTTATCTTGAAAACTGTCATTATTGACGGGGACAAGATTAAAAGTCGAAAAACGCAGAAGCCATAGCCTCAAATACGTAAAGCCTTTTCTCTCTTTACACCGTAGAGCTCACGGATATTAATTTATTCGATGCTTAAAGTCCTTTCGCAATAGAGGGAAACATCTCCCTACGTCGTAGAGACGGCGATTCACGAATGTTCCTTTTATTGTTTAAGACATTTTTAGGATAATTATTGTTTAGAAATATTTTAAACGAGAAATGATGCGGCCGTGCGTAGCGCTGGAGCGTTTAAGAATACATATATTTGTTAACACGATACGCTAATGCGTTTTAAACAACAAAATTTGAAACATAACTTATGACAACTAGAGAAACTCGTTCACATCGTATAAAGAAAAGAATAATGTTTCAATATTGTTCGCCAAAATAATTTCAACTTTTACATAAACAACACGTTAAGTCTTTAGTGCTCAAGTAACCATAGTTTTCAAAACTGTTGAACACAATTTTCCAAGAATGAATTAAATGTCAATAAGCATCTCATACATGGTGTCTTTCAAAATTGTGTGTTCAACATCTCTTCTCACAAACTTTCAAAAGTCAAATCATTTTTTAAGTGGATCAATTTTTAATGGTGAGCTTTTAAAACCAAGTTTTCATGTTCTTAGACACATTCTCACATGACAATTGCAATGTGTCTAAAACATTCAATGTGTGAGCACAATTTGTTAAGATTTATTCAATGTCATATATCAAGTATGCTTACAAGTATACATCAAGTGCTAACACGTGGTATCTTTCAAAATTATGTGCTCCACATTTCAAAATGTTTAAATAAGTGAAAAATATTGAATGTCAAAAACTGTTGTTGACGAGTGTGAATATATCGACAAGCGCGCCAGCGATCGAAGCTACATCCGGTCTGGAGAAATCAAAAATCGTTGTTAGTGGCCTAGTGACCATCCGTTTTAGATATAAACACACTTTGACATAACTAGATTTCTCATTTTGTTTATAACATTTAACTGTGGCTCAATCTCGATTTCACATGTAATTTACAATGTCATATCCTTGTATAATTTACAATGTCATATCCTTCTACAATAAGAGGAAAATGTTCCATAATATATTCATGCTTCAACATTTTTCTCCCCATGAATCCTTTTCATGTCAAATTTTAATCAATTGGTATTACAAATACTAAGAGGTTTATTATTTTCAAAGGGGGAGAAAATATGATTAAAATGTGATCAAGAAAAAGTAATGTGATCTATAAGACTAAGAGTTGTACTTAAACTCTTACCTTCAGTGCGAAGTGTCAAATTTTCGCATAAGATGCCACATGTGTAGGGGAGTATTTCAAAATAAAAAACTTTCAAAAGTGTTAAACGTTTTGAGTATATCAAAACACTTTGATTTGATTTCCAAAAACAAAAAAATTATTCTATGGTTTCGATCTCTAAACCCAAACAATCAACCAATTCACGATGTCGATGAGTAATAGGTGGTTAAGGTTAGGTATTAGTCTATGATACAACCAGAATGTGGGATTACCCGGGGGACTTTCCATAGTTAATTAAAAGTCATTTGGTATGTTTTGGAGATGGACAGGAGTTGAATGAGAAAGGTAAAATGATGACTAAGACATGAGTTATCACTGGAAAATCACAACCTGGTATTAGTAATTACGTCTTGGTACAATTGAAAGGGGTGAAGAATGAAAAGAGATTAAGTTATGATAAAGGGTAAAAAAGAAAGAAGTATCCATACACTTAGTCTAGAAACTGGGTCAATTTATATAATCACAAAGATGATTTCTGGTATTGAAGATAGTCATCATGGACCTAGTGATGCAATGCGCAACCCTTCCCAACCATTAAAGTTTCTCTCAAAAGATACTTGTCTCATTTGTCTCGGAGATACACACGTTATCTATTGACTTCTAACTCCGAGAATGTTGATATTGAATAGGTGGCAATCTGCTCCAACCTTCGATCACTAATACCAAAGTGCAAAAGTCGAGTCTAGAGCCAAAAGAGATCAAATATAAATCTCATTAGGACACACAAATGTAAAGAACTTATTGAACACAAATAAGTTCACAAGTGGTAACAAAGAGTCCAACGCATTATCCTTGTGATCTTGCCAGAACATTAAGAGTGATACTATTTCACAGTGACGTATGAAAATCCTTCTAGTGTCAACATCAAACAACAATGCGGTAGGTGAATTGCGAGATTATTCATGAATCAAACTTGTGCTAACTGGAAACCCAATATGGTCCAGATTATGAGAATTGACAAGTCTTCAGTTATTGTAGTTTACTACACAGTTTACTTCAATGGCTCACCTATATTTGTTGTTATCATATCTCGAATGGGAATCCAAAATTAAGAACGGCTATGGAATATCGAAAAGCTTTGTTAGCGTCTCTAGAGGTGTCAGCTTTAGATAAACCACACTTCAAGCTGGAAACATGTTAAGGAGATTCATTCACGAATCGAATCTTGATGACGCATGTACAATATTTATACTGTAAAACTATCCTCACGGAACCGAAGGTTAAAGTTACCAAACGTGGAGGAATGTACGAGGTGTTCTTCCATATATGTGCTTATTTGTTAACCCATATACATGTAGGTAACTTAGGGCATAAGCACCTCAGATCCAGCAAAGTCAGTCTCATGGCCACAAACTCATATTCAAGCTTCAAAGTCACACCATTAGCATCAAAGTTCAAAGAATGTAACGGTTAAGCTCAAATCAAGAAAGTTAAAGACCTTCTCCCAACATTAACAATTGGTACAAGAACTTCAAAGGAAAGATTGTTAGTGATGACATCAACTAACGTCTAATTATTAGCATTATTTATCCCATCTATATTTCTCGTTTTATATTATTTTATATAAGATTTGATACTTAATTGCTTACCTTTATGAATTTCAGTTATTATCGAGCAATTGGTGAAAGTTAGAGAAAAGAACGTGTTTTAGAGCATAAATGAAGAAGTTTAAGAAATTGTATTAGATCTGACATCAATACGACGTATCATTCTAGACACATACACCATATCCTAAGACTTAGACGAATTCAAGACCATTGCCTCACTTTGAAGAATACGGCGTATCCACATCAGCAGATACGCAGTATATGAAACTTTGGTCAACTTTTAGAACAAGCGAGAAGAACCCAATACACCGTATCCAGATTCACCAATACGCTGTATTGGGAGGCGGTTAAGGATTATTCTAAAATATAATAATCATGGAGTCCACGCTTAATACCCCCGATACGTTGTATTGGACCTCACCAATACGCCGTATCGACCAGATTTACGAACCTATAAATAGAAAACCTAGCATTCGGTTTTCAACAAGCAAGAAAAGCAAGAACCACCAAGTACCATTCTTATACGATTTTAGAAAACAAGAAGGTCCTGCAAGTGCATTCATTTCATAGGAAAACTCTTGTAATCATTATACTCTGCAATAATCGTTCGGTTAGCGTATCATTTCTTTATGAACTCTACTTTAATCGTTCTGAATATGATATTGTGTATTGTTACAAAGATTATAGGCTAATACCTATAGGTATTAGCCAATTTTATGATAATTTGAAGTTTTGATTTGTTTATATCGATTGTTTACTCTTTCGTTGCATGTCGGTTATGTTTATCACTTCATACTCATTTATTGCTTGATTATGTTTTCATCTATCATTCAACTAGATCTATGATTATAAATAAAACGTTGTAACTTAATCGTTATTTGGGCTATAGGCTAGAGTCTGGGATAGATACTACATACAGCTTATGTATATAACTGGATCATGAGGACTATAAATAAAATCATGTTTCTACTTCTGGTTAAGTGAATGGTAGACTAAGATATCTTAGGATTACAAATAATGTTCTGTTTCCTTGGGTAGTTAAGTTGATTATAGACTACCATTATATAGATAACTATTGGGCATACGTTGGTAAAGCCTCGATGAGCTAGGTTTCAATATTGTCACCTATATATAAATAGTAAAACTTAATAATATAATTACCTATACTAAATGACACATCAAGTTTTTGGCACCGTTTTCAAGGAGTGAAATTTGTTTAATACTTTTTTATTGGTATTTTAGATTAGATTTTGTGTTTTTGGTTTAATTTTTATTAGTTTCTTATTATGTATTTAGTTGTTTAGTGTATTTGTGTTTTTATTTGTTTTATGCATTCTTGATACCTATTGTTTACCTTCTGTTCGAATACCTGATACGACGTATTCATCCCTTTGAATACGGTGTATCCACTTTTCATAACCAATACAGCGTATTCGACATCAAACATCAATACAGCGTATTCAGTCTACTAAATACGGCGTATCGATCGTCTGATATAGCAGCTGTTTTAGTTAGCTTTTCATTTCATTTATACGAATATTTTTACTTTAAATTTTGTCTTTTGTTTCAGGAACCATGTTTAAATTCTCTTCCAACCAGTTTGCTTATCCTGAAAAGAAGTTGACTATCGAGGAAATGTTGGCTAAATTCATAAATGAAGGAATGCAAGAACACAAGGAGATCAAAATATTCATTAGAGAATTTAGGACAACCAACGAGATTTTATTAAAAGAGCAAAAAAACTTATTGAGTGAGCTAAAAATCAAAGTACATCAGTTGTCAAAGGTTATGAGTGATGTTTTGTTTTCAAGGCACGAAGTTAAAGGAGTAACAAAAAGAGGAGGAAAAATGACATTTAAGGTTACTTACGATAAAGAAACCAATAAAGCTAATGATAGCCATAATGAGCCTTCTGGATTTCAACACGATGAGCAGGAAAAACCGCAAGAAGTTGTTGTGGAAAATGAATCCCCAAAATTTTAGGAACGGACTATACAACCCTTAATGGAGTCACAACAACCATCAATTCCTTCCCTAATCGGTTGAGAAAGGAAAAGGAAGAAGCACAGCAATGGAAGTTTTTAGAGAATCTAAGACAACTCCATATCAATTTCCCATTTATCGAAGCCTTAGTACAAATGCTGAAGTATGCTAAATATCTAAAGAATATGTTGACGAATAAATCCGGACTTGAAGAATCATGTATGGTAATGATGAATGAGAGATGCTCGGTTGTTCTACTAAACAAACTACCATCAAAAGAAAAAGACCCATGAAGTTTTACTATTCCTTATTAAATTAGTAATTTACATATTGATAATGCATTAGCAGATCTAGGAGCTAGTATAAGTTTGATGCCCTATACAATATATGAAAAATTAGGTTTAGGGGAACCAAAACCAACTAGGATGAGCTTGGAACTAGCTGATAGGTCAATTTAATATCCTAGAGGAATAGTAGAAAATGTCCTTATAAAGGTCGATAAATTTGTCTTACCTATTGATTTTGTTATTTTAGAGATGCCAGAAGACTCTAGAATCCCGATAATAATAGGGAGACCTTTTCTAGCCACTGCCCGTGCTATGATTGATGTATTTAATAAAAAAAATAACACTTAAGGTAGGTGATGATGAAGTCATTTTTGATATGGAACAATCAATGAAAAAACATTATACTGAGGATGATGAATGATATAGTATTGATGATCTTGATGAAACTATTAATGAGGAAACCCATGTGTTATTAGAAAATGAACAATTAAATTTGTTTTTACTTAATAATCTGGAAAAAACGATTACTCAAATGGATCAAGAAAACTATAATTCTATAGTATGTGAATTTATTGATGATTCGAACCTAAATAAGTCAATTCGACGTATTAATGATATCAATACGGCGTATTCAGTTGGTCAGGAAAACAAAGGTGTTAAAAATATTAGTAATGAATACCTTTATTCAGCTAGTGCTAATGAGATTGATGAAAAGAAACCAGAGCTAAAAGATTTGCCATCTCATTTAGAATATGCATATTTACATAATAATAAAAAAATTCCTATAATTATCTCTTCTAAATTATCCGAAAAAGTGAAAAGATTACTCTTGTAGGTATTAAAAAAGCGTAAAAGAGCAATAGCTTGGAAGGTTCAGATATTAAAAGAATAAGTCCATCATTCTGCAAACATGAAATCCTGATGGAAGATGATTTTAAACTAGTTATTCAACCCCAAAGGCGTTTGAATCCTAAATTTTAAGATGTGATAAAAATGAAATTCTTAAGTTGCTTGATTCAGGATTAATTTATCTCATCTCGGATAGCTCATGGGTCAACCCTATTCATGTTGTTCCAAAGAAAGGGGGAATGACCGTGGTTTTGACTGATAATAATGAACTAATTCCTTAATGCATGATTATAGGATGGCAAGTTTGCATTGACTATCATAAACTGAATGATGACACCCAAAAGGATCACTTCCCACTTCCATTTATTGACCAGATGTTATAACGTTTGTCTGGAAATGAATATTACTGTTTTCTTGATGGCTTTTCAGGATTCTTCCAGATTCCAATTGCAATAGAAGATCAAGAAAAGACGACGTTCACTTGCCCTTATGAACATTTTCTTACTGAAGGGTGCCGTTTGGTTTATGTAATGCACTCAACGATGCATGATGGCAATCTTTCATGACATGGTAGAAGATTTTATGGAAGTGTTCATGGATGATTTCTCTATATTCATACTTATTCAACAAGCAAGATTCAAATTATAGGATTATACAATGGGTTCTGCTACTAAAAGTATTTAATATTGAAATTAAAGACAAAAAGTAGCCAAAAATTTAGCCGTTGATCATTTGTCTAGGTTAGAAAATCCTCACGTGGAGACGTTGACTGATAAGGAAATAGCTAATGAATTCTCTGACGAGCATTTAATGATGTTAAAAACTAAGTTTAATGACGATGAACCATGGTATGCGGATTTTGTCAATTATATTGTCAGGAAAGATGTTCCCACCAAAATGGACATCCAAAAAAAGAAAGAGATTTTATTCTCAGGTCAATAGTTATTTCTGGGATGAACCCTATGCATTTAGATTATGTTCCGATAATATAAGGAGAAGATGTGCGGCTGAGAGTGAAATCTTTGAAATTTTAGCGCATTATCATTCAGGGCTAACTGAGGGACATCATAGTGCTTCTGTTACAGCAAGAAAAGTTGATGAGTCTGGATTTTATTGGCCTAGTGTTTTTAAAGATGCTAAAGAATACGTGATGAAATGCGATGCATGTCAAAGATCAAGAAATATATCATTAAGGAGCGAGATGCATCAGAATAATATTCAGGTATGTGAAGTCTTTGATGTTTGGGGATTAGATTTTATGGGATTGTTTCCTGACTCAAGAGGTAATAATTATATATTAGTAGTTGTTGATTATGTGTCCAAATGGGTTGAAGCTCAAGCATTACCAACGAATGATGCGCGAGTGGTGGTTAAATTTTTAAGAGGACTATTTGCTAGATTTGGATTTCCTAAGGCTTTAGTTAGTGATAGGGCACATATTTTTGTAATTCTCAGCTTGAAAGATCTTTACAAAAATATGGCGTGACTCACAAATTATCGACATCATATCACCCTCAATCTAATGGACAAACTGAAGTTACCAACAACGCTATTAAGCGTATTCTAAAGAGATCAGTAGGGTGTAATCCTAAGGATTGGTTAGAAAAACTTAACGATGCATTATGGGCCATTAGGACAGCTTACAAAACACCAACAAGATGTACACCTTTCAGATTAGTTTATAGAAAAGTATGTCATTTACTTGTGGAAATTGAACATAAAGCGTATTGGGCATTAAAACAATGTAATATAGACTCGACAATTGCTAGTAAAAATCATTTTATGCAACTTAATGAGTTAGCTGAATTGAGAGATGGGGCTTATGAGAACACTAGAATTTACAAAGAACGAACTAAGAAATGGCATGATTCTAGACTTCGTGGAGATAAAGATTTTAAGGTAGGGGACAAAGTACTATTATATAATTCTCGTTTGAAAATGTACCCAGGAAAGCTTAAATCAAAATGGTACGGTCCAAATATAGCTAAAACGGTATATCCATATAGGGCTGTAGAAATTACTAATAAGAACGGGTTTAGTTTCAAAGTCAATGGACAACGCTTAAAGAAAAACTACGAGGATAACATTGATAGAGAGGATGAAGAAGTTGTCGAGTTCGTGAGCATGCATGAGATGGACTAGAGCTGAAGGAGTCTAACTTAAAGACTCTTCAATAAACAAAGGTGTTTTACCGGGAGACAACCCGAAATGTTATTTCAATTTTTGTATCGAGTCTGTTTGTCTAGTATGTCGATACGGCGTATCCAACCCAATGGATACAACGTTGATGAGCGTCATTTTATACACTATTTCGGGGTCATTTAACCTCCTAAATCATGCAAATATGCCCAGATTATGTGCTTAATCGTTTGTTTTCAGGTTTTTAGCACTTGGATGGCATTTGGAGGAAATATACGTGACTTGGGCTCATTTGAAGAAGAAACGGACAAGACTACGACTCTACATCATTTATCTTGAAGAATTGTGCATACAAAGCGTGGAGACGGCGTCATAGGCTTCAAGCGACGCCGTCGTGATCTTTCTAGTGACGGCGTTGAAAATTTGACGACGGCGTCAGGACGCAACCGACTTAAATCAGATCTAGAAGATTCAACATGGTGAAGGCGTCGCAACCACTACTTGACGCCGTCACAGCGTTTTTCTTATATATACAAAACCGATTTTAGGGTTTTAAGTGTGTAACTTTGTATAACTTTTGAGAGACGAGCCCTAGTCATTCCATTAGCTTTTAGGCTGTCTTTAGGCCCTCAAAACCCTATTATAACTGACCTTAATCCATGTTTTAATCAAGTAAGATTGTTTATCTTTAATCATTCAATATGTCTATGTGTTGTTTGATTGATTTATGTTCTTTATTTTTTTATAACATGCTAGGCTAAACCCTCCTTTGTATTTACTTATGATTGTATGAAACTTAGATTGTAGATCCTTTTAATGTTGATTCTTGTGATGGATGTGTGCGCTAGGCTTTAGAAAACTAGCCATAAGATATTAAATTGGCATAGATGTTTAGGGAAACGCGAGTGTGTAGAAAGGATACCATCTGATAACAGTCTTCATACTACCTTACCCCCAATATGGTTGATCCATCTTAAGATATTCAATTGCATTTAATATACTCTTAGGGGCCTTGTAATAGTCTTCATACTACCTTACTTGTGCGCTGCCTTAACGGAATATTAAATAGACGGCGGGTTCGTGTAATTCGTTCATGACTTAGGAAATACTTACACATATCATCACGAGTGTGACAAAGCAACAAGACTAGGAGAAACAATCTAAGGAGTAGTATATGATTAAGTAAATACATCTTTTTATCATAAATTTATCACCAGTAGATTAGAGTATATTTAGTTTAATTAGTTAAATAAACCAACCTCTCAAACCATGATTTTTACTGCTTTTTATAAAATAAAAATACAAAAGAATCTTCTCTTAACCCTGTAAACCTCTATTAGATCTTGATCGAGCCTTCCCAACCTATTCCCCTAGAGAATGACAACAACCCCCGAGTCTTGCCTATACTACACTACAACGATTAGGTACACTGCCTAGGGAGTTGTAAAACTTCTTGTGAAGTCTTACGAAAACCGCACATCAAGTTTTTGGCGCCGTTGTATGGGGAATAGTTAGGTTTTGACCATTGTTTAACTTAAGTCTGCTCGCTTGATTCCTATTAAGTGACAATTTTATTTTCAGTATATTAGCTTTCTTGTAGTTTATCTTTTCTTTCTGTTATCTGTTTTGTAATTCATTTTCGTTGACCTCCATGGGAGACAAAAATCCTATCCGAACTCTTGGAGATTACTCCAAACCTAGACATGAGGGTTATAGGAACACCATTGAGCTCCCCGAAGGGAACAATGTGGTGCCTATTCGATCTGACACCATCCGGTTGGTGCAAAATGGATGCTCATTCCACAGACTTCGGTCTGAGGATCCAAACAAACATCTCAAGGATTTCTTAAAACTTGTGGAGTCACTTGACCTTAATGTTGCAAATAGAGAAAGAACGCGTATGCGTTTATTTTAATTTTCCCTTCGCGATCAAGCTAGAAATTGGCTTGAACGTCTTCCAGCAGGATCCATCTCCAAATGGGAGGATCTTACTACTCGTTTCCTTGCTCAATTCTTTCCACCGGGAAGGACTGCAAAACTTCGCAACGACATCCTTATGGTCTAACAACATCAAGGAGAGTCTCTTTCTGAAGCATGGACTTGTTTTAAGGACTTACTCTAAAAATTCCCTCATCATGGCATCGATCTTTGGCTCCAAGTCTAAAATTTTTATGACCATGCCAGTCCCGCCACAAGACGAATCATTGACCAATCGGCCAGTGGTAAGCTTTGTGACAAAAACGCCGAAGAATCCTGGGCATTATTAGAGGACCTTGCCTTCTATGACAACAAAAGTTGGAATGACATAAGGGATTTCGCTAAGCCGGTCAAGGCAATCTCTTTGCCTCAAGATGTCCCGAGTACATCTGGCCGTCGCTTCATCGTGCTCAAAAATCAAGTCCAACGCTTAATGGAAGCTCATCTTGCTCCTAAGCAACCTATTCAAGTGAACAAAATCACTTCTTCATGTGAGATCTGCAGTGGTCCCCACGACACTCAGTACTGCATGGAAAAATCCGAGCAAGCTTTTGTGATTATGCATCCTCGCGTACCGACTAAGCGGGAGGTAAATGGTACACTTTTAAACCCGAGCAAAACAATCTTGGTAACACCTACAATCCGTCATGGAAAAATCACCCAAACCTTAGGTGGAGACAACCTCAAAATTCTCAAAATAATTTTTCAAACCCACCTAACCGGTTTTAGCCAAATAGTTCATTCCCGAACCGCTCCTTCAACAACAATCCTTAAAGTTTTAACTATTAATCAAATCTCGAAGGATTGGTATCCAACTTCATGGCATCTCAAGATGCTAGATTGCCCAAGTTTAAAGCCGATTTCAAACAACAACAATGTGAGATGACCAACAAAATCGACACAGTATTGAAGGCCATCACTGATCGAATGGCAGGAGCACTCCCTAGCGACACAGTTAAGAACCCAAAACTGAATGTTAACTCTTCCTCTCCAGTTTCGTATGCTTGTTCTTACCCAACAGAAGACCCGCAATGCTTAACCCTCATCCATAGCTCGATCAACGCTATCACGATATGCCCTAAACGACCGGGCGAATTTTAAAATGGCAAGCCAGAAGAAGAAGAGCACGAAGAGAAGGACAACCCGGAAGACATCAACATCAACCCTTCCTCACCACCTGACCCATCAGTTTCATTAATTACCGAAAAAGTCTGTAAACTCAATTCATTCTTTAAATCGCTCGGCTTGGTCCCCCAGTCATCCAACACAAAATTTGTTTGCACAAAAGGGGATGACGGTAACTTGATGTTTATAGAGATTATTAAGGAGAATGATGATTCCCACAAGGGGGAACCCAAAGTAGGTGAAAACATACGAGTAGGAGAATTAAAGGTGGAGTATTTTGACATATCCACGACTAGGAGTGAGCTGACATATCATAAGTATATAATGTGTGGTCCAATCCCTTCAATATTTCTAAGAAACCCCATCATCAGAGAAGGATGTCCGTCAAACTTTAAAATACCATGCAACATTGGACATGTGCATATTAAGAAAGCTTACATAGATCCTAACTCGCCCCTGAATATCATGACCCGAATGCTATATAATTAGATCATGAGAAGAAAACCCGACCCTATGGAAAACCCAAATAGAGGAGTGAATAATTTCAAGGGAAGGATTAAGGGAATGCACGTCTTTGTAGGAAATTTCACTTATGTCATAGACTTCATGATCGTTGAGGATATTAGTTCAATCATAGACCCTAGGCTGTCACAAGTAGTGCTAGGGGAGCCCTTTGTTGAAATATCCAGCATGACTCGTGACCCACCCGAAGGTGTACTAAGGTTCACAAACGGGGCTGAAAAAATTGCCTATAAGATGCCCCATAAGATAGAACATTATAACTCGCTATCAGACCTAGAAAGAGAGCACACTAAGTGAGTATACCTTAGGAACTAGGAGGACAAAAGAATAGGGGTGGAGTACGTGATGAACAAAATATTCAGGTTTTACAAAGAATGTCTAGAGTTTGGGCCCGAATATGTGACCAGAATTGCTGATGAAGGAGAAGTCACATAAGGACGTGTGACTTCGAGTCTAGCTACAAGACTCGTAAATAAAGAAAAGCGCTTCTTGGGAGGCAACCCAATATTTAATTTTCCCGCATTTAGGAGTGTCTTGTATTTTAAATCTTCTCATTTATTCTTTTATGTTTGAATAATTTTTGTAATCATGCTTTGCTTTGTTTTTAACTTCGTCTTATTAAAAATCAAAGGTATTTTACTTTAAATAAGTGTAGGGGAAAATATCTGGTTTATAAGAACCAATTCAAACACATAAGATAAATTGTTTAGATTAATTCGCGTCAGTTTCGAGTCATATGATTGTAATGATTAATCTCAGGTTTTATGCAGTATTTTACACAGGATTTAAAGAAATTAACTTTACATAATAGTGCAGGAAATTTTTTTAAGAAAACGAAACGAAAAATTTTAGAGGTCCGCTGGCGACGGCGTCAGGATTTATCCTGACGGCGTCGTGAGCCCAGCTACAGGAAAATTTAAAAATTTTCAAGTATTTTTGAAAAATAATTTGTACAACATTTAAAATTTGTAATTATCTTGTAAACCTGCAAAACCAAGTTGATTGTGACATCGATCGACATGGCATCATATTCTTTACTGCTTTCATAGAGTCAACCCTAAGTTTCGTGTATATATCATTACCCGCCAATTTATGCTTGGGTTAGTTGTCTTTTGTCTTGATTACAGGTTATTTTTTGATGAGGAAGAAGCTTAGAATTCTTATGAAGTTTCATTAGACGATTCTTGGAGGACGATTTAACCAGTTATCGCATGTTTTTTCTCCATTATTGAGCAAACCAAGGGAGTACTAGTTTCTTTCACTTGTTTTCTTTTCCTTTTATTCGTTTATACGGGTACTTCTAAAGAACATTGGGGATAATGTTTGACTTAAGTGTAGGGGGAAATAAGCCTTAGAAACTATTCCTTCAATGCATTTCTTTTTTCCTTAATATGGGTAATAAATCGAACCTAAGCATAAAAGGTAATTTTAACAAAATTTAATTTTTTGATGACTACACACCCGACAAAAACCGAGTATTAATAGCGTCTCTGGAAGGAATTTAGAATTTGACTGAACATAGAAAAACCCACAAAATTCACCACCAAATTGAGGGTTTCGCCTTTAAATCTTAAGGAATTCGGGTATCCATTTATGATACCCAAGATAGTTTATACCTTTAGCTGTTCGAGTTTAAGGTCGAATGCAAGTCATATGTGTCTTTTTCCGATCGCTAAACGCATATGTTGTACGTTTGGTCTTAATCGCCTTTTCTGGAACATTGGTATCTGTATTAATTTATATGAGAGTGTACCGGTAGTGTATTAAATTCTAAAACTTATTTTTGTGATGCATCTCGAGACCCACGGTGCATAGTGAGTAAATAGGATGCGTAGATAAGAGGCCCTAGAAGATACCCATGTTTTAAACCTGTAATTTTTATTATGGTCACATCGATCATATAACTATCCCACACCCGTGCTTCGCACTCATTTTTAGTGCAAGACTCCCCTAGTGAAACCCTGTGAGCCTATCCTTTAGCTTGTTCGAGTTAAGGTTCGAATGCAGTCATATGTGTCTTTTCCGTCGCTACGGATGTGTACGTATGGTCTTAATCGCCTTTTCTGGAACATTGGTATCTGTATTAATTTATATGAGAGTGTACCGGTAGTGTATTAAATTCTAAAACTTATTTTTGTGATGCATCTCGAGACCGCATAGTGAGTATAGGATGCTAGATAAGAGGCACTAGGATTAACCCATGTTTGAAACCTGTAATTGTTATTATGGTCACATCGATCATATAACTATCCCACACCCGTGCTTCGCACTCATTTTTAGTGCAAGACTCCCCTAGTGAAACCCTGTGAGCCTATCCTTTTCACGGTTCTCGTAATTTTCTAGTTAAGCCGGACTATTAATGAAGAGCATTGTTAACCCTTGAACAAATTGTTATACCCAAATCGCCTTAGCCTACCTTGTATGTACTCGCTTTTAGTACATTATTGTTTTAACCCAAGTTAATTAAATGAGTACGAACGAGAAGAACGTTGCTAATCTTATCCTGTAATACAATTTTGGGACTATTGGGATTCATGGTAAGTATTCATCTTATTAAGAATTGGGGAATAAATAATTTTATTACCCCCAATAGAGCTCAATCAGCGTCCATTAGATTTGATCCATCTCAATTCAGAGTCATTCAGTTAATTGTAATTATCGAGTATGTAAAAGTTCAATTGTAGGGTGTATCTATTAAACTCCCATGAATGTATTATATTTTAAGCAAAGGGCAGGTGGCAAAAGTGTACGAATAAAATATAATATAATATATATATATCATATTTTATAAGTGAAAAAAAATGTGCACGGCTGCCATTTGCTTATTGTTTATGTTTATTCACCAGAAGTCAAGAAAAGAAAAATAAAGAGATAGATGTATAGTTATATAAGTATTGTATATCTTGTTCAATCTTTGGGCTTATGCAAATACAACCAAACCAACGAGTATTTGTAAGAAATAATTAGCTAACCCTTTGTTTCACCCCAAATTCACCCAAAAGTCACTCCCTAAATGTATCCTATCTGTTTTCGTTTCCATTATATGTTATCTTACGCCTACACCCCACAACCCTTAAAAAAACCTATTTGATAGTAATGACTAATACTTGCGCCTAGTGGTGGAGGTTTGATCCTTTACCAAGCCTATGGTAATTTATATGTTATGACAGATAATGAGTGTTAATATTCCGTTTCTCATAGTTGTTATAATTTATTATACACCCGAGAGAAAGAGAGAATCTCAAACACTTATGTGAGGTGCTAGTATATATTTTCCGTGCTTTTAATTATGAGGTCTAGAAGGTTGTGTCATAAAATACTTTTAAAGAGTAGGTTAAAGGCCCCCAATATTGTTATTGTCTAGTTAGAAAAGCCTATTTGCTTGAGGACAAGCAAATCCCAAGTGTAAGGGTATTTGATGAGGTGTCATTTTATGCACTATTTCAGAGTCATTTAACCCCCTAAATCATGCAAATATGCCCAAATTATGTGCATAATCGTTTGTTTTCAGGTTTTTAGCACTTGGATTGCATTTGAAGGAAATACACGTGACTTGGGCTCATTTGGAGAAGAAACGGACAAGACTACGACTCCACATCATTTATCTGGAAGAATTTTGCATACAGACTGCGACGCCGTCGTGATCCTTCTAGTGACGGCGTCGAGAATTTGACGACGGCATCAGGACGTAACCGACTTAAATCAGATCTAGAATATTTAACATGGTGATGGCGTCGCAACTACTACTTGACGCCGTCACAGCGTTTTTCTTATATATACAAAACCGTTTTTAGGGTTTTAAGTGTGTAACTTTGTATAAATTTTGGGATACGAACCCTAGTCATTCTAGCAGCTTTTAGGCCGTCTTTAGGCCCTCAAAACCCTATTGTAACTGACCTTAATCCATGTTTTAATCAAGTAATATTGTTTATCTTTAATCATTTAATATGTCTATGTGTTGTTTGATTGATTTATGTTCTTACTTTCTTTATAACATGCTAGGCTAAACCCTCCTTTATATTTACTTATGATTGTATGAAACTTATATTATAGATCCTTTTAATGTTGCTTCTTGTGATGGATGTGCGCGTTAGGCTTTAGAAAACTAGCCATAAGATATTAAATTGGCATAGACGTCTAGGGAAATGCGAGTGTGTAGAAAGGATACCATCCAGTAACAGTCTTCATACTACCTTACCCCCAATATAGTTGATCCCTCTTAAGATATTTAAATTGCATTTAATATACTCTTAGGGGCCTTATAATAGTCTTCATACCACCTTACTTGTGCGTTGCCTTAACGGAATATTAAATAGATGGCGTGCTCGTGTAATTCGTTCATGACTTAGAAAATACTTACACAGATCATCACAAGTGTGACAAAGCAACAGGATTAGGAGAAACAATCTAAGGAGTAGTACATGATTAAGTAAATACATCTTTTTATCATAAAGTTATCACCAATAGATTAGAGTATATTTAGTTTAATTAGTTAAACAAACCAACCTCTCAAACCATAATTTTTACTGCTTTTTATAAAATAAAAATACAAAAAGAATCTTCTCTCAACCCCGTAGACCTCTATTAGATCTTGATCAAGCCTTCTCAACCTATTCCCCTAGAGAACGATAACAACCCCCGAGTCTTGCCTATACTACACTACAACGATTAGGTGCACTGCCTAGGAAGTTGTAAAACTTCTTGTGAAGTCTTACGACAACCGCACATCAGGCGTATTGAATACCCTGGACACATTATCTTTTTATTTTTTAGTACTCTTGGAACTTTATTGTCAGACTTGTCAATACAGCGTATTCAGAATTCTAAATGTGGGGTATTTGACCTCTGACCCGTATTAGTTATTTTTCTTACAGGTTTCAATACAGCGCATTCACTACCATTGCTATGATTTTCAGATGCTTTTATTTTCTTATTCTAACCGAAGTTTATTTAGAGATACAATTGCTGTGATTTTCTTTATGTTAAAACAGAGAAGTACTAAACGTGAATGAAGAAAATGGTGGTATGCATATAATCTGGAATCTTATGTGTGTTGTTCATGCTGGTATTCAGATGCTTTTCAGAACACAACACACATAGTTGCTCATAAATTTATCATGGAGGATCATACCGAGCAAATCCCAGGGGAGTTTTCATTCTAATTCTTTATATTTCTTGTATTTCATGTTAAATTTTATACAACGTTGGCGTTGTATATCTCAAGTAGGGGAAGAGAATTAGAATGCTACTTCTCCTTATTTTCACAAGAATATGCCTAATTTATGTTTAAATTTTAAAAAATTTAGCATGTTTTTGTTGATTATTAGTTGCATAACCCGCACACATAACCCCATTTCCATATTGTGAGGATTAAGCCTATTTTGTTTCTCCTATTTTACTAAAATTCCACAAATACATGAGTGTGCTGGTGATTGTAGTAAACTTTAAAACTTGGCTTGGTATACTATTCGAGACCACCATAATGAGTATTATCGTTATAATTGGAGTGACTTGTCTAGATTGGTAAATTTCTAGGATTAAACCAAATAGCCTATGTCGTTTACAAATGTTATATGATATTAACAAACTACACTGATTAGTTAACCCACATATAAAACCCTTTTGTTACTCTTATTTTTAGAGTAAGATACCCCAGAAGAACCTTCTGGGCCATTCCTTTCGTTTCTTACACCACTAAAATATGTTTCGTTACACTTTTACACCTTAGCCTACCCTATAGATTAAATTCCGTGGTTGGTTGCTAGTTGCTTTTGTGTAAAAGTGTGTACTTCATGTGTTCGAGTGCGTATTCCTTATCTTTGGTTAGGTTAGGAATTGCACATTACAATGGGAATGTGAAAGTAGTTTCTTTTATTTTTCGTGTGTTCACTACTTTCACTATTATTTTTATTTCTGAGTCATGAGCGTTATGAAATTATTATCCGAATTTATTATGATCGTAAAGTGGTGAAATTTTACACCTTTATTCGTTTTCTAGTTGTTTAAAAAATCAAAAAAATAGAAAAAAAAATACAAAAATACAAAAGATGTAAGAGAGAAAAAAGAGGATTGTGAGATAATCGGTTCGTCTAAACTTAACCTATTTTATTATTTATGAGATAATCGATTATTCGTTGGTACGTACTATAAACCAACGATGTAAAGTATTGTTGTATATTAGAAGTTGGTCGCAAATTTAACAAACTATGAGTTTTTTGTATCAAGTGGTAGATATCGCCACTATTTTTTGTACTATATTATGGATGAATGGAAGTTGGTTGCTATGGGAACGCCAACTAGGTTTGTTTTTATGGATCGTTGAGAATGATGATTAAGACATCTGTGAGTCTAATTCGTGTCTACCAAACAAAGCGTGTGTTTTTCGTGTTAAAGCGTGAGTTAGTCGGTGATTTGTGTCTTTTTCAAGCTTGTGGTCGGGAAAGTAGCTAGCAAAATTATTGTTTATTGGTTGGACTTAGTCTATCTGTTTCATTATTTTGTTTTACGAGAATTATATATGTTTCTCATGCCTAATCCCTACCCTATATCATTCTTCATCCTAACTTTTGGTTTACTCGAATGAGAGAGTGAGCAATCACATGTGTCTTATTCATGGATTTGGATGTGTATGTGTAGTTTTGTCGACCTTGTTGGTGTAATACTATTGGTAAAGATTACTTAATCCTATTCTTTAGCTTATTTGAGTTACAGAGTGAGCAATCGCAAGTGTCGCGGTCATGGATTTGGGCGTGCATTTGTGGTTTTGTCACCTTTTCTCGAATATTGGTATCGATAGAGATTAAAAAGAGTAATCAACCCTTAAGCCTTGTCATATTCACCCAATTTGCCTTTTTAGACTTGTTACTCCTTAGCTTTAGTGGTAGAGATGTGTATCCTTGCCAAGCTTATGATAGAATACTTGTCACGATCGAGCAACTGAGCGAACTACTAAATATTAGTTGAGTGATTTCATTTCCTATTTCGTGAGGTGTTTGGTTGTGCACTAGTAATTGAATAAAAATGATTAAAGGAAAAATCCTAAACATTCGTTTGTGATACGTTTTCATAAGTTAAATCTAAAGTCTGCTTGCGGACAAGTAGGATTCAAGTGGGAGGGATATTTGATGACATCAAATAACGTCTAATTATTAGCATCATTTATCCCATCTATATTGCTCGTTTTATATTATTTTATATAAGATTTGATACTTAATTGATTATCTTTATGAATTTCAGTTCTTATCGAGCAATTAGTGAAAGTTAGAGAAACGAACGTGTTTTGGAGCATAAACGAAGAAGTTCGAGAAAGTCTAATGGATCTGACATCAATATGACGTATCATTCTAGACAGATACACCATATCCTAATACTTAGACAAATTCAAGACCATTGCTTGACTTTGAAGAATATGGCGTATCCACATCAGCAAAGACGCCGTATATGAAACTTTGGTCAAGAACAAGCGAGAAGACATAATACACCGTATCCAGATTCACCAATATGCCGTATTGGGAGGCAGTTAAGGATTATTCTAGAATATAATAATTATGGAGCCCACACTTAATACCCCCGATACACTGTATTGGACCTCACCAATACGCCGTATCGACCAGATTTACGAACCTATAAATAGAAAACCTAGCATTCGGTTTTCAACAAGCAAGAAGAGCAAGAACCACCAAGTACGATTCTCAGACGATTTTAGAAGACAAAAAGGTCCTGCAAGTGCATTCATTCCATAGGAAAACTCATGTAATCATTATACTCCGTAATAATCGTTCGGTTAGCGTATCGTTTCTTTATGAACTCTACTTTAATCGTTCCGAATATGATATTGTGTATTGTTACAGAGATTATGGGCTAATACCTATAGGTATTAGTTAAGTTTATGATAATTTGATGTTTTGATTTGTTTATATCGATTGTTTACTCTTTCGTTGCATGTCGACTATGTTTATTACTTCATACCCGTTTATTGCTTGATTATGTTTTCATTTATCATTCAACTGGATCTACGATTATAAATAAAGCGTTGTGGCTTAATCGTTATTTGGACTATAGGCTAGAGTCTGGGATAAATACTACATATAGCTTATCTATATAACTGGATCACTAGTACTATATATAAAATCCTGTTTCTACTTTTGGTTAAGTGAATGGTAGACTAAGATATCTTAGGACTACAAATAACGTTATGTTTCCTTGGGTAGTTAAGTGGATTATAGACTACCTGTATATAGATAACTGTTGGGCATAAGTTGGTAAAGCCTCAATGAGCTAGGTTTCAATATTGTCACCTAGATAGATTATAATCGACGGTATGAACTTTATGTGGGTTTGGTTGATTGTGACATGATTAACCATTAAACAAACCTAGAGTTTAGGAAGAAGTGCCACCTAGCTTTGGAATGATATACCACCAACGAAAGTAGTACAATCATTGCACACATAGACAATTCATACATTTTATTTAAATAAACTTGGTTAATACGTTTTTATTACATAAGTGCTTGACCTCTTCTTTATCGTTTGTTTATCTGCTTGTGTGTGTTCTTTGTCTCATTTATCGCTTTATTAGTTTTGATTAAACCAAAAACTCGTGCCAGTCTCTCAAGCTGAACCCCCTATTTGCGTTAGTTTAGGTTTAATTAGGGTTAATTAGGTCTAACATTTGATAACTAGAATACTAGTAGATTAAGTATTAACGCTCACTCTTAGTGATCGACACCCTACTTACCAACAAACCTATAATCGATCGGGTACACTGCCCGTTAGTGTTAGTTAATAGGTAAAATCAACAAAATATAAATAGTAAAACTTGATAATATAATTACCTATACTAAACGACAAATCAGTTAGTTAAAGAGTGTGAGGGGAGATTGTTAGCCAGCTTTCAAGATGATGCAAAGTATGAGTATGTTGGTCCGAAGCAGAAAGAGATTCAAGGATGCACGTTAAAGCAAAATGTCAAGATACAAGTGTCGATTGTGACATCTATATTTTTCAGGTCATTACACGTCAAAACTTTTACTTTGAACCTTTACATGTTTACTTTTACGTGTAACCGTTAAGTTAAATCGCGTAACATGAAAAACAACTTTAAACGTATTTGGCATTAAACAAATATAAGTTTACGTCAATTATGTGTTATATGACTTTTACAAGCATAAATTATAAGTCTACACAAGTTTTACGTAAACACTCAAGTTTATTGTTTTAGCTCATGCATGCATGCAATTTGCATTATCATCCTAGTATTTACATACTTACACTTATATATAAAGCCATAATAACAAAAAATAAAATGTTTGCTTGTTCTTTTTGTCAAAATGTCGCCCCTCCTCTATTTGTGGTAAGTGCAACATTCTTGAATCAAGGTGCTACCATTTATGTAATTAACAAAGCCTTATGCCTTCATGTGAACTAGGAAGCCTACCTTTTGTGAGGTGCTTGTAACCGGCCACAACCCACAAACATGCCAAAGATGGTAGTTTATTCACTATACACTTGTAAAGAGGCTTTATGACTTACCCAAATTAACTTTTAAAAGTCAAGTAAACTAGTAACTTTCACACACACACACACTTCTCACTAGCAAAAAATCATATTTCTCTCCTCCTAGCTCTCATAGTGCATGGCTTAAAGACAAGGGGCAAGAACAAGTTGGTTTTGATATATTTCAAGTGTATTTCAAGAAGTCTTAAGGGTTTTTGGTTATAATCAAATAATATTTAAAGTTTGATTTAGGTGTTATACTAAAAATCTCATCATCTCATCTTTCTAAGGTTCTACATTCTCATCTCATATTTTCATTTCATATATCTTGTACAATCATCACATTCATAAACTTGTATCACCACTAGTTTGTATGTTAAATATTTCTAAAAGAACCAAGTAAACCCTTTTAAATAAAATCTTGTAAAAAGATAGTAAAATGGATAATAAAATGTTTACATATTCATATACAACTTATTTTAGTCACTATATAAGTTACTTGTTGAAATATTAGCTTTGTTGTTAAAAATAATTAAATTATAAGCTTGAACTAGTAAAGTTGTGTATTTTATTCATGTTCTTAATATTATGTTGATTCTTGATAAATTGGTGGAAGGAACTAGGTTAGTATGGATTTATTGTTATGGTAGAAATTGATGAAAATTGGTGGAAGGGACTATGCTAGTATGGAGTTGCAAGTTGTGGGTGAAAAATAGTGGCAGAATAGAAATGAAATAGTTGCTATCCAGATTTTATGATAATTATTTCATGCGCTTAATCCTGTTTTTGACATCTAAGATCTTAAAAATATGATAATACATCTTCATTCGAACGCGTGGATATAAAATTCGCTAAAGTCAGACTTAAAACGAATAAGATATGATCAAAAGAAGTTTAGTGATTTTTCCGGCAAAACTGTTTTATAAGTATTCTGTCCAGACCTGTTCGGAGACATTCTTGACCCTTTTCGGGACCGAGTCGGGAAAAGTTCATAAAAGATATTTTGTAGAGCTCTTACGCAAAAATGTGTATTCGCTCGTTCCGTGAATCTTTATAATGAAGAAGTTATAACATTTATAAAACTGGACCAGAATGAATTTTTATAAAAATAGCAAGCTGTTTGATAATTAAAATGGGGTTTTCGGGCGTTTTCGAGTCCGTTTGAGCTATAAAACCCTTAGCAAATATTGTAGTATTATTTATATATTTTCTAAACGCGTCGGAAACTTTCAAAAATAATATTAAGTAAGAGAATTAGGACTTATTAAATTGATTACCTAAAAATATGGTAAAGTATATAATGACAGATAAAAATGGCGAATTAGACGTAAACGTTATTTTGACTTATAAAACTAAAACGCAAACTATTAGGTGGTGATATAATACTATAAAAATATATTTGCATCATTTCATTTCATTTGCATTATCCTAAGACGACACATTATTTATTAGGTTGCTTTCGGGACTTACTTTGACGTCCTACTTACTTGATTTTTCCCAAATCAATACCTTTTGCCTAATGTGAGTTTATAGCCCCGCTTTAACTTGTTTATTACTATTTTATAAATCTCGGGGTGAGATACATTGCTTGTTTTTACTTATGGACGCAAGTACCTTTCTTTTAAATGATTACGGATTAGCCTAAGTAGCGATAATCCACTATGCCCGAATTATCATGAACCGTTAATCACTTTATGTAAGCGCGAGTGTTATAAATAGATCTATTAAGGATTGACATCCCCGTTTGGGCAAGTTAAGCGCTTACTAGTTTTGGAGGACCGAACTAACGGACGTATACCATGTCGGACTTAGGGTGTTGCGGATTGAACACCTACTTGGGTACTTTATTGCATTAAGTTGCATGCAAACTATGTTGTAGCTTCGATGTCACGAGCTTAGTGCAATCGTAATTACTTTTTGTGATATTGTATGTGTTACAATAGTCATGCCTTACTAAATCTTGCGGTCCAACTTTACTTACTTAAACCTATGAACTCACCAACTTTATGTTGACATTTTTAAGCATGTATTTCTCAGGTGCTTAACTGCTATGGTGTATTTGATGTGCATGGAGTCCTCATCCTTTAAGATCATTTTCATGGATTTTCCACTTGCATTAAAACTACTTCTTCGTTGTATTAAACTTTGATTTACTTTTCGATGCAAACTTATGAAACTATTGTCAAAACTTATTTATTTAAATCGTATCAACGAGGTTAACTTTTTAACGACTCATTTAGAGGTCGTTCTCTTATATATTGTGCTTATGTATTATGAAGCAACACCCCGGTTACCTATTCTGCCATATTTTGGGGGTGTTACATCGGTCAACAACATCAAGAGCAAAGTATCGGTCACCTATATCAAGAACATCCAGAACAAGGACAAATTAAAGATCTCAGAATTCAAAGTCAAATGTCAAAAGCTCAAGATCAAAGATCACAAAGCATGAATGAACAAAAGTCTACT
Organism: Tanacetum coccineum; assembly: GCA_026074375.1. NCBI lineage: Eukaryota > Viridiplantae > Streptophyta > Magnoliopsida > Asterales > Asteraceae > Tanacetum > Tanacetum coccineum. The sequence goes on from BQNB010005098.1 coordinate 86,159, forward strand.
ACAACAAAGTCCAAGACCAAGACACAAGATCAAGAATGTCCAAGTATATAAGTATTTTAATGACCGCTCCATTCGGAGAGATTGTTAGCCTCAGAATTATCAAAGTCAAACATATAATGTAACGGTCATTAATGCAAGTGTCGGTCAATATGTGATAGGGACTTTGTAATGTAGGAAATAGACTAGTCGGGATAAGGGGATTAGACTTTAATATAATATTGTTTAATTTTGGGGCCAAAAGCCCAACCCAAGCCAAGCCCGACCCAAGATAGAAAGCCCATAAGCCTCTTAAGGCATGGCAACTATAAATACCTTTCCTAGTGTGTTAGGAAGGGGTGTTGGTTATCATTTTCATATGTGATTTTCCTTCCACCTCTCCTACCTTTCTTTACTTTATTTCTATCTCTAAATTCTACTTTCTCTCTCTAGAATTGCTTTAGTATTTGATCTTAAGTTATGAAATGGATTAGATAAAGCGAATAACAATTACGAACACAGTTGGACATGAGTACGGCTTATCACCTTCAGACCGATGATCAGAGTGAGCGTACTATCCATACATTGAAAGACATGCTTAGGGAATGTGCCATCGACTTCGGTGGGAACTAAGATACACACCTACAGTTAGTCGAGTTCCCTTACAACGACAGTTACCACTCGAGCATTAAATGTGCTTCGTTCGAAGCATTGTATGGGAGAAAATGTCGATCACCCGTTATTTGGGCAGAAGTTGGAGAAGGTAAGTTAATCGGACCAGAAATCGTACAGGAAACTACTGATAAGATATTTCAGATTAGGGAGAAACTCAAGGCAGCAATAGATCTCCAAAAGAGCTATGTCAAAGCCTATAGAATTTAGCGTCGACAATCGAGTATTACTCAAAGTGTCGCCTTGGAAGGGCATTGTACGAATTGGCAAGAGGAGTAAGCTTGCAGCTAGATATGTAGGACCATTTGAAATTGTTGAACGAATTGACCCGATAGCTTATCGATTAAGGCCACCGCAAGAACTAAGTGGAATTCACGACATGTTTCACGTGTCGAACCTAAAGAAATGTTTTGTAGATGTTAACCTGTACGTACCACTGAACAAGATCAAGATAGATAACGTCTTACATTTTGTTAAAGAGCCGCTAGAAATCATGGATCGTGAGGTCAAGAAATTGAAATAGAGCCGAATTCCCATCGTGAAATGATGAAATTCGCGGCGAGGACCAGAATACACGTGGGAGCGTGAAAATGAAATGAAACACAAGTACCCATAACTGTTCACTAAAGCGTCGTCTCTAGATGGGACGAGCTGAATTTCGGGACGAAATTCCCTTTAATGGGGGAATATTGTGACAACTATCTAGCTCAGGTTAGCAACCTGATGAGGTGTGATTTTATACACTTTTTCGGGGTTATTTAACCCCCGAATTGATACAAATATCCCCATTTATCATGCTTAATTATTTCTTTTTATGATTTTAGCATTTGGGAAGCACTTGGAGGAAATACATACACTTTGGACTCAGTTTGGGAAGAAACGAGACAAGATTACAACTCTACCCAAGGACACTCGAAGATTTGTTTCCAGACCATGGAGACGGCGTAAACATTCCTTGTGACGCCGTCAGAGCACTCAAGGGATGACGTCAAGATCTTCTATGACACAGTCAAACTAACCGACTCAGAAGAAGCCCGAAGAAGATTCACGGGTCGACGGCGTCACAAATAACAAGTGACGATGTCGCGATTCCTTTCCTATATATACAAACACTAGTTTTCATTTTTTAAGTGTGGAATACCTGGGGTCCGATTTTATACTTCATAGCATGCGTTTTTTGGTTTTTTTAACCATATTGTGTTCATCATTACTCCATGTTTTATTGAAGTACAATTCTTTTATCCCTTTAATATTTCAATATGTCTATGTATTGTTTAATTAGGTATTATTCGCTTTCAATTAACATGTTAGGCTAAATTTATTAGTGTTTACTTATGATTCATGAAACTTAGTTTGTAATTCCTTTTATTATTGCTTCTTGTTGGTGGTGTGCACATTAGGCTCTAGAAAACTAGCTTATATTAAACGCGAAGACGTCCAGGGAAACGTAATTATGTAGAAAGGATACCCTTGCAATAGTCTTCATACTACCTTGCTTTCATAGGGTTGATCACCTTTTAAGTAGTTTTATTGCGTGTGATTATCGTTAAGAGCCTTGTAATAGTCTTCATACTACCTTACTTGTGTTTTGTCCTATTTGGTTATTATATAGATAGCGGGTTCGTGCAATCGCTTATGAATTAGGAAATACTTACACATTACATCGCAAGGGTGACAGGCAATAGCATTAGGAAGAGCAACTAAGAAGCAGTGCATGATTAAGTGAACACGTTTGTTTACCTATACGAGTTTCCAAACGTTAGATTAGATTAGTAGTTTAATTAGTTTAAAACAAACCCCTCTCTTTAAACCTGAGATTTTACTTGCTTTTTAAAAATAAAAAAAATAGTCTTCCTTTAATCCTTAGACCTTAGTAACATTCAATTCGAACATACCTAAACTATTCCCATAGAGAACGATCAATCCCTCGTGTCTTGCCTATACTACACTACAACGATTAGGTACACTAGCTAGGGGATTGTGAAACTTCGGTTTGCAATCTACGCACATCACAACCGATAGCAACTTGTGACATTTTTAACTATTTCTACGTTTATTGAGTTAGTTTTATAAATGTTGGGTCATTTTTACGTGCTAAATGTTCATTTTCTGTAGGAACCCTTGCTTACGATCGTACCTTAGACTTATGACTTTATTTAAACGTGTTTAAACGATAAAAAATATGCTCATGTAATTTTACGTTGTTAATGTCACTCACATATGTAAACTTAAGTCACTTCTCATTTTACGTCTTTTACTTTCACCCGACGATTCACATTCGCGTTTAGTCTTTTATGGATATACACTTACATATTTTTTTGTATAACTTTTACAATTTATTTAGACAATCAATTTTCAAAAAAATAAAAAATAAACCCTTTACCCCCTCCCCATGAGACCGGCCTACATACACCAAACCAACACTCCATCATTTTTCAAGAATCTTCATCATAATTTTCACTTTCCTATTTCCATTTCACTCCTCAACACACACACTTCACACACTTCTCTCTCAAAAAAATTCTCCTATCCTCCTCCTCTATTTGAATCCGGTCAAACAACAACCATAACAACACCATCACCAAAAACGCATCAAATACAAGAAACATCTCTAAAACAACCTCCATACCCACCACTATCACCTTGAATCCTTTGCATAAATTTATCCCCACCATAAACCTATATTTAAATCCATAAATAAACTTAGTTTGTCAAGAAAAATGAATATATAAAGGTAGTCTCATGGTGCAAGACGACTTGTGCCCAATCTTGCACCAAAACCCTTATTTTGGTCATTCTTGTAGTTTTATTTAGGGTTAAGTCCATAAATAGCCCAAGTACTTTCTCAAAATTCTACATATAGCTAACGAACTTACAAAAATACTTTTATCACCCATGAACCCATTATAGTTGTTCCATTACCACAAATATCATCCCATTTTGCAATGGTTACCGATTGAACTGATTAGACTTGTACACGTTATACTTTTTTTGCTAGCCATTAATAAACGACCTTATTTTATATTACCTAACCCACTAGTATCCACCTTCTTTCTAGTGTTGACCCTCCTGATCATGCCATTTTCTTTTATTACCACTCATAAATACTCACCTCTTTCACTAACACCACCCCTTTTCCCTCTGACCCATATCCCGATAGAAATATATATCACCTTCGGCTAACTCTAATCACTTCAGCAAATCATATCTAACTCTAATCACTTTTACAAGCTCTAAATATTCATAATGACGTGATGGGTGCAGAGTGGTCAGAGACGCGGTGACAAAGTAGTCGGAGGTGAGTTTTACATGAGGGGGTACCACTAACGAAAAGAAGCATACCGCCAGCAAGATCATAAGGTTGACAATTAACGGTAGTGGTGTTATGTATGCACTGCTGGAAATGTAGAGAGGTTAATTTGTTGACGATGTTAAGAGCGCCTTTGATCTTTTCACCTTCGAAAGTGAGCATTGATGAGTCTTGGTACAAAGATGATAGGGATGAACGGTTGTTGTCTAATGTGGAGTAGTAGTGGTCTACGAATGCTTTGGAGAGTGAGTCTAGATCCATGGTGGTGATGGCTTTGTTTTTCAGAGTGAACGAATGGGGTTTTGAATTGGGGTTTTGATAGATATTTATAGGTGTGATTTGGCTGTAGATATGGTTTGGAGGATTGGAAGATTTCAAATATAAAAGGGTATTTTTGATAGAAATTACCGGCGGTGGTAGGGAGATTAAAAAGCGTTTTGTGGACGAATGCGACTGAAAGGGGTACAATTTTAGAGGGTTGAGAGATAATCAAGTTTTTTAGAGTGATGATTTGTTTGAGGTTTTTCTCCTTTTTGACTGCAAAGTCAAGGTATGCGTCTCGTACCCATTTGATTCTTGCATCAACAAAGGTACAAAAATGTTTAAAGTAAAAGCGATGGTAAAGGTGCTTGTTTGGGGTAGCAGATCGGTAAATGAGCAACTTTTTAATTGAGAATTTTTTTATATTTTGGACATGAAATTAGATGTTGTGATAAATTTTCATATTAGGTTCCCTGATAATTACTGAAGAAACGATTTGAAATAAAACCATGTGCGGGATGTATAATTTCATGGTACAAGTTCTAACAAATGTGGTAACATCACACATGCCCTGTTCTAAACTATGTGATAATTTATTGCATTATTGCCTTTAAAGTTTTAGGCCTTGCATTTGGAGCCTTTTACAGTATTTGAAAGAAATGTTTAAAGTGTAGAGTATAGATAGATAGACCATTGCCAAATCCCAAGCATATGAGAGTGTGGTTCTTCATAATGGTTGTTAGTGTAAAGGCCTAATTTTGATGATGTTGTGTTATAGTAGTTTTAGGTGATTGATTGAAGCCCTTTACTGCTTCTTGTAACAAAGACTTGATATATTTTGTAGTTTTGGTTGTTAGCACTTAAAACAGAAATCAAAGATGGTGGGTTGGAAATTTGTTGAAGATTTAAAAGTGTTCTTCATTTTAGATTTAAAATAAAAAAGTAAAATTGAAGTGTAAAATTAAAGAGGTTGAAGACGAGGGTATTTTAGTCTTTTCAATGAAAAAAATGATGATGTGGAAGCCAAACGGCAATATTATATATTGTGACAAGTCGTAGCCGGTTTTATGGGTGATAATGATATTTTTGAAAGTTCGTTACCTAGATGTAGAATTTTGTGAAAGTTCATGGGCTATTTTTAGACTTAACCCTTTTATTTAACATGCATTTTATAGAATTTTTTGATATTTGACCTACTAAGATTAAGACTTAAAAATCTTGTTAAAACATTGATAAAAGAGGTTTTGAGTCTTGTATAAGAGTTTTTGTTCATTTAGTTGCATGGAAAAACTCATGAGATGAGTAGGAATGTTAGGATAGTCTCTATCCCAATATTAAGGTCAACTTTAGAATACCATAACTCCCTCATTACTCATGCTCATGTGGAATTCTTGTTTCAGGGATCAAGAGCTTTAATTTATCTTTCAAATCTTACTGATCTCAAGGAAAAATATGGAGATTTGGTCGTTTAAAACATAGTCACAAGTCAAGGTGTACAAGTTGTCTTTTTAGGTCAGATTTTGTTACTTGACTTTGAACACTCATAACTCATTCATTTCTTGATGAAATCACTTGATTCAAACTCTTAGTGAAAGATATACGTTTTATCTTTAATTATTGTATGGTACCGCTTGTTGGCTCAAAGTTTTGGATCCCCAACCTAACGTCATAAGTCGAGGTATTAATCTGTCTTGCATGCACAGTTTTATTTATGCTACTTGTTATGCTCATATCGTACTAATGCATGCATGTCAAGACTTAAAATCTGTTTTGGTAACAGATATATGTGTTATCTAAAGTAATTTAGAAGCCTAGAACCTAAATCAATGATCTTAACCATCTTATCATTGACATGCATGGACTGGTCCATCAACTTTCCGAAACTAATGTGATCCTTTTATCTAGTCCATTTGCATGGGTTAAAGGACTATATAAATTGTGTAAAAAAATTTAAACGCAACTAAGATAATATATTTTATGGTGTGAAAAGGATTTGGTCAGAATTTAACTTTTTCTTGGTTAAACGATCTCCCAATGTGACGTTAAAATCGGGACAGATTTGGTCTATTTTCATATTCTATGATTTTATGTGATTTTAGGAAATACATTGATTTAATCGTGTCGTAATTACCCTAGACCGAGCCACTGAGCTACTCAAGGGAAGGAATGTATATTCCGAGTCTATGTGATCTTGAGGTTGTTGGTAGACACATAGGGTAAACGCACATTGTGGACTATTTTACGCGTTTTAGGTAAAAATGTCATATTTTGACGAGTCTTATTTAAGTGGCCAAATTTGTAGCCGTCTCTTTTGTTCGAGCATATTGTTTAGGGATTGACCAGTACTTTTACTTGCTTTAGGTTGCATTAGGAAGGTACGATTTTAAAGGTTTTCCTAGACGTTCTTGTCTATACTGCCCTTGTACTCACTCTTTGTTAAGGTGAGTTTTCACATCCCCTTTTTACCGTTTTCTTGTTTTGGGGTGTAAAGCATGACATGACTTACTAAACTGAATGGTTGTACTTTTAGAAGTGTTTGAAACTGTTTGAATTGAATGAATTGATGAAACTTACTTCGAAACTTATAAATTGGTATGCATGTTTATTTGATGCTTGAGGTCTATTGGTAGTAACAAAACTGAAACCACACTACTTTTAGCTCATTATGAGACGTTGATATTTATGGATATCGCTATTTAGGATCAAAGCCATTCCTCACTCCATCAGAGCGGGGTACATAGTACTGAAATCGGAAACTTTATGCTTGAAATTAAACATGTATACTAAGGAATGATGGTCTTGATCGAAATGGGAAAGGCTGAAACGTTTAAGTAGTGGCCCCGTAGAATAGATAGTTATACATACGTGAAGTACCAATGTGAAATGTTTTGAAACTACTTGGTGTATTTATCTTGTGAACTCACCAACTATGGCCACAGTTGACTGTTTTTATCATGCTTTTTAGGTGACCAAGTTAAAGAGGAAAATGCGTAGTTGCATTACATGGATTTTCTCTTTAAAATCTTATTGTCTTTGAAAAAATTGTGTATTTTGGGAAACTATTTTGGAAAACAATTTATGTTATCATGTTTTAAACTTGTATTTGAAGTTGATGTAATTCGGATAATTTTTCTTTAATCTTTATCATGTAATGGTGTTATCTATTCTCTTATGCTTTGAGATTCGAATTGTCGCACCTCGTGTTTTCGCTTAAGCGGGGGGTGTAACATTCTAGAAATGACATTTTGTAATTTCCAGGTACTGCTTCAAAGGTTTTATCACAGACGGCTTGCCAACTGTTTCTTAAACTTTTTTCAGTCTAGAGGCTAAAAACATCATTATGACAGAATACTCAGACCTCTTACAATAGCTTGAGGACAAAGATCCTTATTACTTCTCATCGTTAATCACAACACTTGAAGGAAAGCAATATATCTTTCAGTTCCATATCAATCCTTCTAGAAAAGCATGCCATGTTGACTTCATCGTTGACAACATACTAAACCAAACACCTGCTGCCATAACCTCAACCTCTAATACACCGTTGGCGATAATGGCAAACCTTGCTGAAGAATCATCCGGATCATCGACCACCACATTGGAAAATATTAGTGACATTTCCACCCTGCTTGCTTTGCTCGAACTACATCTTGCAGACAAAAGTAGCATATCAAGCAAGCCAAATACCAAGTCAGATTATGTCTAGGATAAAGGCTATCTCATTGCTAAAAATCTTAAACAATAAGACAAATCGGTCCAGGGAATGCATAACTGATCCTCAGGTACCTATGTATGTATGATGTTATGTATTTTGGCTAATATGATTACAATAGCAAGATGTATTTGGTGACTGAACAATGGTTGTAAAGTTTATTCATGTATGGCTCCTTTTATGTGGATTTTCTAGTAGCATGATAAGTACTATATGCAAAGGCGGATCTAGAGCATTAAGTCATCAGGTGCAAAAAAAATTTAGTACGAGTATAAAAGAAAAAAAGGACTAAAATGTACGATTTCATTAAAACTAAAATTTTAACATATTTGACAAATTAAATAAAACAAGTATTTATGTAACACATAATTTTGGGACCGGGTTTATTTTGAAGAAATATAGATTTTTAGCAAATATATACACTACGCGACAAAATTCCATCGGGTTCCCGTGCACCCCTGGGAACCCCCTAGCTCCGCCTCTGACTATATGTATAGGTGTTGTAAAACACTGTTTGTTTAACATCTGCGTCTTATAAGCATAGCCACGTACAATTTCTTACATTATTCGCATTACATCAATGTTGAAATAAGGTTCCTCACACATGTCAAGTTGTCTGAATAAACAATTGATCACAAATTTATGTTAAATTCTTGCTACTAGCGTTTGCCGCATTTATAGTTGGCCAACAATAACTGACCAGTTTTATACTTCTTAACGTCTAACCCTTTTTTCACACAAAAAGTCTGATGTTGTAGGCTTCGAATGACTACATAGCCAATTATACATGCAAGTGTGGTGTATATCGTGTACTTTCATCAACAAAATAATAATGATTCATAACATATGTTGCGTACTTAGATTAATTGATATATATGCAATATTTATATCATACATGTTGCTTTAAATATATTTGAAGTATAGAACTGGAAAATTGTTTCGTCATAATATTGTTGCAAATCTGTTAAATTGGAATGCGATTGTAATTCTATTAACTTTTTAAACCAAATCTAAAGCTTATTTGTTTACCAATTATTACAAAACACAACTTCAAACTATGTAAATTTGTCATTGAAAATATATGTTAGACGAAAATGATTGGATACCTAGTTATCTTTAAAAAAATCAAGTTGGAAAACAAATTTTCTTTTTTGTGCGTTTTGAGCTTGATTATCTGATTATTGCTTTTCGAAAACGCAATAATCCACTTAAGAGTGTTTGGATAGATCGAGTGGATAAGTGATTATCTGCGTTTATAATCTCTCAAAACGCCATTTTGGAAAAGCATCTACATAGGTGCTGTTGCAAAACGCATTTTCCTCCTTATGAAAAAATTACATACTCACCCCTGATGGATTTCTTTTAGTTATTAACCTTATGCTAGTTGATGTGTTAGGATGGAAACAACTTTAATCATCAGCATGAAATAAATTTATGAAAACAGAATATTGTTCAATCCTTTTCTTGTAATTAGAAAATCAAAACGATTCTTACATGTGTATTTATGTTCTTCATGAATTTATCCCATAAGTATGCATAGTTCATGAAATAAATTTATGAAAACAGAATATTGTTCAATCCTTTTCTTGTAATTAGAAAATCAAAACGATTCTTACATGTGTATTTATGTTCTTCATGAATTTATCCCATATGCATAGTTATGAAAGTTACGTTGGTGAATGGAGTGAGACCAGTGATAGTGGATAAATAGGAGTTGGAAAAGGGGGTTGGAAAAGGGGTGAATAAAATGATAAGGGATATATATATATTTATTATGAGATAGTCTATACAGTAATATCAAATATAACTAAACATTGTTAAAAACTTAAAATGATTAATTTACTTGCATCGTATATTTTTCAAGCTATTTTTATTTAATTATTATGTTTTATAAAATCTTACATGTTAAAATTATAAAACTAAATCATATATAAGTGTGTCTATTTTGATCATTTTACATGTAAAGTTATAAATAATTTAACTTACCAAACACTAAAAACTGATTATTAGATTATTGTGATATCAAAAAGCATAATCAAATCCAAACACTATATTTTAAAAACACGTTTTCTAAAACCTGATTATCCGTTTTCAAAACGAATAATTTATTTTTAATAATCAATCACAAACAACCCCTTATTTTGATTAACTTGACCTAATCTTATGGGCAACAAAGTTAAGGTTTATGTAGAGAAAACATAACATAAACCCTTTGAAACTCTGGTTTAAAACACCATATAATCAAACAAGTATCGATGTTTTGATTAAACCAGTACCGAGATATCTTCCATGACTGAATCACAAGTAACAGCAGCAGCAGCAATTAAAAAAGATGAAATGAAGCCATGGGAGCAACATTCAAGTGTGATAAGTCTCCCTCGTTACGATTACAAAGCACCCTCTTCCTTTCTCACTCGTTCCTTCTCCGGATTCCTCGTTACCTGCCCCATCAGTTACTTTTTTTCCCTATCTTTCAATCTTGCTTGTTTATTTAGGTCCTGCTTTCATAAATTAATTGTCATATCAGAAAGTTTATTATTTGGGCAAATAAGTTATAAGCTGTTTGGATACCACATCTTATTGTTTTTTTTTGATAATGTAGTAATTAAGCTTACCCAAACACCACCTTAATGGTTTCGCTGCGTAATTTGAACTTTGATCTTCTTCTTTTTATCAGAGAGGGAGAAAAGTGCAACTAAAGAAGTCATCTCCATCCTTAATAAGGTATATATATTTTTGTATCTATGTATTTTTTTAAATCGGAAAATGAGCAATGAATTTGCTCATCTTAGATTTTAACCAACTTATTAATCATGCTACAAGTAGGATGCTTAAGTTAACCAACTTCTCCATAAAACTATTCAATAGGTATATTTTCTTTTGGGTAACCAAGGTTTCTGACCTTTCGACCCATAATCCACAGACAACCTCAAACCGGCTAAAACCCTCCCTTTTCAGGAGATTGGCGTTGTATGCACCTAGCAGGAATTGAACTTGAACTTGAGACCTCTCACATTTTAGTCATGATAGTCACAAGCTCTTTTTCCACGAGGTCACCCTCGAGTGGTTAAAATTATTAAATACGGAGTAGGTGCTAAGTAGTACTGCTACTTTTGCTTAGAGCACCGGGTATCGGGCGTTATAGGGCTGTCTGGTGCCCTATAACGCTGAACGGCACCCCATCTCGCGCCATAAGGCCTCGCACCAAATTTACCAGCCGAAGTTATCCGGCATTTTTTTGTTTTATTGGGTTAAGTGTGAGCCAGGGGGTGTCTTATAACTTGAGTGATGAAGGGAGGGTTCTTTTGGGTGAAGTTATAAGTTGTCAGTTATAGGGGAAAAAAATGCCGAACATCTCAACTTTGGAATCACTTTTTTTTTTCTTTAATCCATATGGCTAACGAATGATCTCATCATTGAACTCCAGAACTATGGCGATTAGTGTTTTCAGTAGAATCATTAGCTTATGCTTGTAGGAACTGAATCACTGTATTCATATCAATATGAATCTTCTAGATGTGCCAAATCGACTTTTGAACTAAAGCTAAAATTGAAAGCTACTTTCACTGTTAATCGGATTTGGTTAAGCATTCTAAATTGGTAATACAAAATATTTGAATTGCAAATCTTCACTGTCCTACTACCTATGGGAGCCGCTTATCGTCATGAACATTAACACCATCTGTTATGTGCAGTATATCAGGTCTATAAATACTTGTATTTCCGAAGGAGAAAAAGATCCCCAAAATGTTGATCCGAAGAGAAGGAAAATAGCTGTGGGTGAAACAGAGGAGTGCGTCAATGATATCGAACACAAGATTCCAGATGAAAACAATGGTGAATTTCTGTGGGTCATGCGTTTCAAGATTCTTTCTGTTTTCATATTGGTGTTGATGTTCATATACCTATAAGTATTTTATTAACTTGACTTCGTGATTGCAGGTGTTAAAGAGGTTCCAGAAGCTTCTTGTTTGTCGTCTCCAAAACCGGATGCAAATACAGAAAATTCTGACTCTCTGTCACTGGTTAAGCTAACAAGGAGCGGATTGCTTCTCCTTACATTTTCTGGTGACCATAGTCCTAATGTTGTGGACATAGTGTCAAATATCATGCAATCTTTGGAATCTGGAAGGTCAAAAGCACCACTGTAAGTTATATCTTCTCTTAAGCCATTTGTATACCAATACACACTAACACTCCTCATACACATATCCAAACAATTGAATGTCCTTGTTATGTAGAAGCGTATATAAGCCATCCCTAACTTGCTAAAAACAATTTGTTTTAAGGTCTTTCACTCTTTCCTCATCTATTTTCAATAATTTTCTACTTGATTTAATTGGTAAGTTTAGCCGTTTGCATATAAAAGAGAGTATGAGGAGAACTTAACTATTAGAAGTTTAATGATATACACCTCATGTTTGTTTTATTACGAGAAGAATTAACCCGCGCGTTGCAGCGGGGTTTTCACCTTAAACAACCTTATTAGTAAAATGTTAATTTCGAGAATTGTATAACCGCGTGTTACAGCAGATCTTAAAGCATATATTATAAATACAAAAAGTCAAAGATAAAACATTTCGATAATTTTCAAGTATTTGATAATAAAATTTTGCGAAAAAAGCTACAAAAATAACATTTGCGTAAAGACTATGAGCTATATTATCACTTTTATAAACATAAGGGATATTTTGTAAAATATTTATTACCATAGGGGATGTTTTGTGTGAAAAGAAAAAAAAATACAGCAAAAATAGAAATTGTTATAAATAGGAAATTTTACTGTCACAATTTAGCAATTGTTATTATTTAAATGTGTTTATGTTGTTTCTAAAGGTTGTGCAAACTGCAAACATAAGTGGTATTGTACTATTGTTACTAATATGCACAGGAAATTTCTTTTGTCGCAGTTGGTGCCATAGGATTTTACCAGTCCAAACAACTTGTGTTTTGTGTGAGAAAGAAGTGTGCACTTTGGTATCCAAGCTAGTTTCCGACTTCATGAATAATGAAGGAAAGGAACTTGCTCGACCTATAAAGGTACAACTTGACAGTTTTTGTTACTATGTATATCTTTTGCGAATATTTTTGCTGTGAATATTTTGTTACTATGAAAGTGTTTTTTTAGTTGTCACTTTGTTAATAGTTGATATGGATATTGCTTAAACGTGGACAGTAAATGTAGCAAGGGCCAATAATTTCTGAGTCAACTGTATAACACTATAACTTGCTTGATGAATTTATTCCATCAGTTATGCATTCCAATAAACGGGTCAAAACGGGTTTGGTTCTAATAAGCCATGTTTTGTGTACTGGTCAAAACAGTCTGGCCGGGTTGACCTGTATACTTCTTTGAAACTTTCACAAATAGTAATTGATAAGTAAATCTCTATAACGGTATATAAGGGGGTTATATGCTTTAAAATACACTATGTGCGACTTTCAGACTGTTTGATCTGTTTCCTAAGATAGTTTTTAATTTGATCTGTTGGACAAATTTATTAGTAAATGGACCGAAATTGCCACCTCTAGAACTAAGGGGGTGTTTGGGGTTGCGTTTAGATGTGGATTATCTACTTATTTCATTTCTAAAACGCAGAAAATCACTTTCAAGTGTTTGGTAAATATTTGTTGAAAATTGATTATTTGCGTTATGGGCCCTTCAAAACGTCGTTTTGCTGCAGCTAGTACTGAGATGCTTTTTGTGAACGTGATTTCATTCCTACTTTACAATTACTTAATTGTCCTTGCTGGTGTGCATAGTTACCAACGTTTTATAATTCCTTTTTCTTTTCTTCACCTATTTTATACTACAAAATAAGCATCTAAAGTTTACAAAAGTTCTCCATCGTTATTATATGTTTTACAATTTTTCTTATAAACAAATGTTTTCAACTTTTCATTGAACAAGTAAACTTCCAAATTTGCTATAGTAGTCGACATTATGTTTCAAATTTGCAGAGTTATTTCTTTTTTCTCTTTTTCTATTTCTTTTTGTAACTTTGATACAATATAGTATCTCAGTTGCTAACATGATCAGATAAATCAATATGTATTTATCTTAATTTGTTGTCATTATATATATCTCTACGTACAGTAATTATTACGTCGTATATGTTATTATCGAATTGCACTTTAGATCCGCACTCTCAATGGTAATATGTGGATTTTTGAGAATGTCCGTTTTAGTCATTTTACCTATGAAGGCATTAAATAATCTGATTTGCCAAACACTAAAAATTTGATTATCTGATTATTGCGTTATTATGCAGCAGAATCAAATCCAAACACCATGTTTCAAAATCACGTTTTGTAACAGCTAATTATCTAATTATCTGATTATGCGTTTTTAAAACGGATAATCTATTCTGAATAAGCAATCCCAAACACCCCCTAAGTATGCAAGTTTTATGCCTGATACACTACAAAACTAACAAAATAATTTTGTAGTTTGCAGTAGGATACAACCGAAGAGGGATTGAGGAGACAGAATTGAAAGGTTCAAATAGCGCCTTAAATTCAGTGGCACTGCTAGATCGGAGCAAATGCTTCGAGGTTGTGGCTGCTGCTGTGCATAGCATCGTCTCAGATTCAGTTGTCGATCTGAAATGTCCAGAGGTAAAAATTCCATTTTTTTTAATCCTTTTCTTACTAGATCTGTGCTGATCAAAGCAATTATATTTACAGCTCACGGTTCTTATCGAGCTCCTACCCATTTCTGGGATACCTAAAGGGTCACCTGTTGTTGCTGTTTCGGTTCTTCCGCGTAAGCTCATCATGAGCAAGCCTCGTCTCTGCGTTAAAGCTTTGGTTCCTGATGCAAATTCGAAGAAATGAATTGCTGAAGGAAAGAATGATGATTAGTTTTGTAGTTTTAGAGTCATTTTCTTCCCCAAAGGACCTTAAGTTAGAGCATATGCCGGATACAGTAATTATGAAAGTAAGAACTTCTATTGTATTGTTTTAGTACCTTGTATCGATACATGGGATCTCGATAGTCTGTGGCTTCTAAAGTAGTTCCCCTCTTCCAAACTCTGGAAAGCACACTTAACCAAACATGTATGGTTAGAGTGCCATAAAATGCTGATAAAATAGTAGCTCACGAATTAGTTAACATAAATTGGACCACACATAAATTGTGTTGGGTCGAACACACCTCTAAGCTATACTCCAATTTTGCCTGTTCAATGGACTTAAGCTGTTAACACACACAAGCTAAGAAGACTTATTTTCATCAGAGGTTTTTTTACACTAAAATATATTTTTCAGTTCAACTTGCCTATCAAATACTTTTTTTACCTGTTCCGAAGATCTTTTTGTGACACTAAACTATTTTAGTTCCATGGCACACTAAACCTCAATATCATGCCAGGTAAACAAAGTCAAATCCCCCGTTCAAAAAAATCAATATGAAATTTTGATCAGTACTAACACATAATGAAAAATTAATACAAAAACTCGTGCGCGTTATTTCACGCGTACAAATGTTATTATTATTATTATTATTATTATTTAAAAAAAAAAAAACAACACTTCATTAGAATAATAAAGATTACAACAAATTGGAAGGGAGCCGAGATACTATCTGAGCCCCCACTCCTTTAGCAATAGCAAAACTAATCCTATTAAAAATATGAATAGCTGCACGTGCCCCAATGTCTTGAACCATGGAAAACTTTCGGATCCGCTTGAGCAATGTTACAGCGTTTGCCTCTAATTCTCCCAAGGAGGAGAAAGAAAAGGGAAGAAAACTATATCCAATAGCTGCACACTTATCCAAATACTTACCACGCTTACTCTGTGCAGCGTCAATCACCACTCGACCTGGCGCAAAATCAGTCATCCCGGTCCGTGTCAAAGGAGAGGACTCTGTCAAATCCACACACACATCAAGACCTCCATCCCACGAATAAAGTAAAATATCCGCAGGACGTAAGGCTTTGTCACCATCTCCACTAAGCCCAATGTCAACTTCTTTGCCAGGCGAAATCCCTGACCGGAAACATATGTCGACCAAAGTATCACGCACCGCGTTATGTCGATGCTTGATACCAATAACACCGGCGTACGATACAACGTGGTCCCCATAAACATCCCCTATAAAGACTTTGAAACAAGCTGAGCACGGCTTGGAGACAGAAAACAGAGGGACACCGATAAGTCTTACCGTTCATTGTTTGTCCCAACCCAGAAATCGGAACCACACGAAGCCAGTCCAAAGTATGCTCCTCCCTTTGAGATAGCCATAAGGCCATCTGGCGGGGAGATAAGGAAAAAGAAGATTCAGCATCCTTAGCAACCCGAGTGAAATATATGTCTGCCATTTTCTTCATGAGTTTGGGGGCAGCGATCTCACTAGGATTACCTAAAAAGTCAATCTCCATAGAGGCGTTAAAAATACACAGAGCGTCATCAAAAGTGGAACCATAAGCAACAAGACCAACATGTCGAAGAAGCTTAGTCTGCAAGGCAGCAGACTGCAAACGTGAGGCAATAAAGGCATAATTCAAAAAATCACCTGAATAAACGCCAAGGCCCCCGAATGCAAAAGGTAAAGTGGCGAGTCTCCATTGCCAGTCCCCAAACCCCGGTCCAGAAGCCGTGACAATACGTTCCAAGGCAGAGCGAAGAGCCATGTCAAAAGAAAGCTGAGCCGCTTCAAAGACACGAGGAGGGCATGTGCGCATAGCAAAATATAGTTTAGAAACCCCCGCACACGCCCGAATGAGAAGCAACTCACATTGAGGATCATTAATCTTAGCAACAGCGTCCAAGAGCCCAATGGTTTTAGATACTCTCTTCATGACAAGCGCACTACCAAAATCAACATCCACACAAACGGGCCCACCTAATAACTTAACCCCATGCAAAGGCCGAGAAATATTAGGTGGGAAAATACCTTCCAACCTGCTCCTAGGGTCTTCCTTAGGCCAGAAAAGTTCAGTTTTGTCAACGTTGAGATGCAAACCACAACGCGGACCATCCTTCATAATTAATTCCAAAACTTTACCTACAACCAAAGTATCCCCAACAATAGTGCCATCGTCGAGATACCAAGCCTGAAGACAAAGATTAAAGGAGTCTCTGATCTTACAAATCAGGGGATGTAGCACTAAGGAAAACAAAAGAGGGCCAAGAGGATCACCCTGCTGCACCCCTTGGCATGACCACAAGGAGTGCTCTCCGTAGTACAATCTGGCAGGGATGGAGTAGCAGAACTCTACCCAACGAGAGATAGCAGGACATCGTAGACGGACTTCCTCTAATATAACCGTCCGGTCTACCAGATTGAATGCATTTTGAAAGTCCACCAAAAGCATTGAAAGACCAACATCATCCCCACGATCCTCAACCAAACGATTAACTGCATGAAGAATAGCCTCACCCCCTCCTGGAACCCCAACACTAAACTGCAGACCATCCAAATAACCATCCAAAGAATGACCAATCATAGTGGCACTAACCTTGGAGACCAGACGCCTCCAGATAGTACCAACAGCTATTGTTATTGTTATTGTTATTGTTATTGTTATTGTTAAAGGAGTGGGGGCACAGATAGGATCTCGGCTCCCCTCTAATTTATTGTAAATCTATTGATTTTCTCAATAAAGTGGTTTATAAAAAAAATAAAGTGATATTATAAAATAAAATAATTACACGTTTGGTCCCATGGTTGTTGCAAATTTCATGTTTAGTCCCAGTTACAGAAAAATTACGTCGTCCCCATCGTAGCCAACATTGAACGCGGTCCATCCAATCGTCGCATTTTCCTCGTTATCTCCGGTGAACCAAGGTTAGGATGGTCTTTAGACTGTTTTTGTACTTTCATT
>BQNB010005099.1:0-51060 GCA_026074375.1 Tanacetum coccineum
TCTCAGCTTGTCTTTCAGAAAATGTACGGATCTTCTGATCCATCAGATCATTTGCAATTTCAATCGCATCTTGCATTATTTTTCGCTTGGATGCCATCACACTTCCCTGAATCATGTCGGGAAGTCCACCGACATACTTCTCGACCTCATTGGATTCCTCAGGAAATATTCTCCTGCACATCAGTGCCAACTCTTGGAAATATTGGTTAGAGCTCACCACCTCAGTACCTTCACCTTCAGGTTCTACAGTTCAATCTCTAGCTTCTTGATCTCGCCTCTCGGGAAGGCAGTACTTGTCAGTCATTATCTTATTCAATGTTTTCAATGTCATTCCATATGCAACCTCGTTAGTAACAGTCTTAACGTGGGAGTTCCACCATGTTAAAGCATTTCCCTAAAGAGTACATGTAGCAAACTTGATTTAGCATGCAACGGTGCAGTGCTTATATGGAAAACATAGTCTATTTTCTCGAACCACTGAGTCAGACCAATGACTCCTTTAGTACACTTGAAAATAAGGGGTTGGCATTTCAGGAAGTCACTGTAGGTGCACTCACGAGTAGCGCGCTCTATCCTTCTTCCACTTCCAGAATCATGGCTATCATCGCCATTTCCACTGCCTCTATTAGCTTCATACTCAGCCAACGCAGTAGCAACGCCTTGGGCTATCAGTACCTTAATGGCAGCATCGGTCATAGGAGTGGTGGTTCTCTTTGACGGTATTTTCTTCAAAATCATAAAATATAAAATTAGTTTAGTTCTAAAAGTCGTGCTCCAAATATGAAATGTTGCGAGGTGACAGGTTAAAGTCGTGTTTCAATAGTATGGGACGGGTATTTAAACTCAAAAGTTGAATGATAAAGATAACTTGTGGGATTGGCGCACTATGACATGTTTCAATGTTATATAATATGGTATTATGTGAAATCATAAAAGATTTAAAGACCGTCACGTCGTTCACAATGTCTTGAGAAATGTTCTAGTATTTATATAGATAACTTCTTATACAAATAAATGTAATATATACGCAAGGGAAAGTAAACATATATATAAGTCATGTAATCAAATAGTGTAGGCAAGTAATGTAACCAAGTAAGCAAGTAGTGTGTATGCACATTGAAAAAGTTTGATGTGATGCAATGTTTATGAAAACGGTTATAGTCTAGGTAAAATATGCAACCTAGTTCTCTATAACCATGACTCTAAATAACAATTTGTAATGTGTATGTAAAAGAGTATGTAAACAAGTTACAAAATCAAGTAGGTAAACAAGAAAAGAGTATGTTAAAGAGATTGTAAATGAATATGTAAACAAGTTATAACGAGCATGTATTCTCTCTCGAGATTTGTAAAATAAATGTAAAACAAGTGAAAGAGGGGCTATAAACTCACCTTTAGTGAAAGAAGTTATTATCGCAAAATCAACAAAGTAATCGTCGCAAACGATCCGGAATGCAACCTAATTAATTATAGGTCGTATAAGTACGATGTATTTAATATAAATACAACATCATAACTTATAGAGTTACATCACCACCTATTAGTTTTTGTTTAATTTATAAAAGTCGAAACCATATTTAAATTGTACTTGTTAAATAAATGTTTAAGTATTTGCTTTCGTGAAGAAAAATATTATTGTTGTCTAACAATTGATTATTTATTAATAATACTTGATTTAATATTTTTATTGATTATATAATGATATTATATAAATACGTTAATTGTTTTATAAAATAATATTTATGAAGTTAAAAACGTATATAAATATAAATATTATATAATTGATACTACAATATTTCTTAACATTTTTATAGCCCAAACAGACCCGAAAACACTCGTAAACCACTTTTTATATTTCTAACAGATTGTTATACTTTTTATAAAAATACAGAAAATCATTTATAAAAATTAATTAGGTTTTGTAATTTCAATTTATCTTAAATCTTTAAAAACTCGTAACTTACTCATTTTAACTTCGTTTTGCTTGTTGTTTATATGTACGGAATTGTGACGAGATAAAATATCCAAATAAAACACTCATAGATTTTATAAAAATCTGTGTCGAAGCAGTAAACTTAAAACAGTTTATAAAATCATTTTTATAACTTTAAATCTCGCAAAACTCGTAACTCCTTCGTTTTAATTTCGTCTTAAAAGTTCTTTATATGCACGGTTTTCTATTGAGATGATCTAACATAGTAAAATATTTATATATTTTTATCATATACAAACAGTACCAGTTTTTATAAAACTATTTTTATAAAAACACTTTTATATATTTAATTATCGTAATCTCGTAAAATTCATAACTTCTTCGTTATAGCTTCGTTTTTCGAGTTTCTTATATGATTGGAATCCTCATGAAAAGTTTTATTTGAATCAGTAGAGTTCATATTTTATAAAAAAATCAAATCTTAACAGTATATACAAATTGTTTTGATATATATACATGAAATAATACAACGAGATTTGGTGATTTGAATGTATGTAGAAAATCCATGAATGTAATCTTGTAAAGTTAAGACTCCAATGCACATCAAGTAAGCCAAGTATCTATTACGCTTGAGAAAAATATGCTTAAAAGTGTCAACATAAAGTTGGAGAGTTCATATGTTTTTGTAGGCATAAATGTTGGATCAAAGATTTGTAAAGAGTATCTGGCCATTTCAATCATTATAATAGTCACCAAAAATGTAAGTATGAATATAGAAATCAAAGGTTTGTAAAGCATGTATGACCATTTCAATCCTTATAATAGTCACGAAAATGTATGTATAAAAGTTGGTATCAAGGATGTGTATAACTATTGTATCCCACACAGTAGACACAAAAATTTAAGTATAGTTGGACCAAAGCTTTTGTAAAGTATGCACGACCATTGTATCCAATACAATAGTCACCATTAGGGGTGTGAGTCGGGTCGGGTATGTCGGGTTCGGGTCACTCGGGTCAGGTCAATTCGGGTCGGGTCAACTCGGGTTCGGATCAACTCGGGTCGGGTCAACCCGAATTTGAGTAAACTGAGAAAAAAATATTTTTTTTAATCTTTTTAATAGAAAATCTATAAATTTATATTAAAAAAATAAAAAAGATCTTTATTCGGGTCAATCAGGTTGACCCGAACCCGAATTAGCTAAAATATTTCAACCTGATACCCGACCCTATTTAGAACTCAGGTTAGTCGGGTCGACCCGAATTGACCAGAATAAGATTTTTGACCCAAATGACCCGACCCGAATAAGGTCGGGTCGGGTTCGGGACGGGTCGTCTTTTTTGACACCCCTAGTTACCATGTGTGATTACGACTTCACCCCTAAGTTCATGAAACTGCGGCGTAAACTTGTATGTATGCCACTTTATTCAAGGCACGGTAAGAGTTCATGAGTATGTAGTCCAATGCTCCGACATGGTATAACGTTCGTTAGTTCGGTACCGCTAAAACCAGTGAGAGCTAATCACCCAAATGGGGATTATCAATCCCAAATAGATCTATCTTATAACATTCGCGCTTACCCATCGAGTAATTAACAGTTCATGCAACTTAAGCTAATCTGTAATCAATTGAAACAAAGTAAAGTTATTGCGTTCATAAGTGAAAACAAGTATTGTATCCCACCGTGAGATATGTAAATGAGTATGTAACAAATTTGTATCCCATTTGTAATGAATATGTAAACAGTTTTGTAAATGTGTATGTAAACGAGTATGTAAACAAGTTATGAAATCAAGTACGTAAACAAGTAAAAGATTTTGTAAAAGAGATTGTAAATGAATATGTAAACAAGTTGTAATGAGCATGTATTCTCCCCCGAGATTTGTAAAATAAATGTAAAACAAGTGAAAGATGGGCTATAAACTCACCTTTAGTGAAAGAAGTGATTATCGTAAAATCAACAAAGTAATCATCACAAATGATCCGGAATGCAACCTAATTAATTTTAGGTCGTATAAGTACGATGTATTTAATATAAATACAACATCATAAGTTATAGAGTTACATCACCACCTATTAGTTTTTGTTTAATTTATAAAAGTCGAAACATATTTAAATCATACTTGTTAAATAAATGTTTAAGTATTTGCATCCGTAAAGAAAAACATTATTGTTGTCCGACAATTGATTATTTGTTAATAATACTTGATTTAATATTTTTATTGATTATATTATGATATTATATAAATACGTTAATTGTTTTATAAAATAATATTTATAAAGTTAAAAATGTATAAGTCCTAAATTAAAAGGTCGACTCTCTCTCTCTCTCTCTCTCTCTCTCTCTCTCTTGGAGAAAACCCTACGCGAGCCAAACTAAAGAAAAACCTCACGTCGCTTCAAATCTGATCTATTTACCCTTAAATTAACACCGATCTTGTTTTAGAGTATGATTAAAACGTGTTTTTAATCCTATAACAGGTCTTGATTTCTGTTTTTAAGCTAATTAGTTAGGGTTTTGATCGACTGTTAGGGTTTTATCGTATCGCTTTCATTAGGGTTTCGGTCTTGTTTCTCACCACTGCTCTTTTGCTAATTCAGTGATTATTGTTTTTATTGGGTTGCTTTGTTGCTACTCATACTGCTTTTGTGGTGGGAATAATTACAATTGTGGCTTGTTAGTGCTTGATTCTTTTTTGCTATATCTTTTGCTTCTGTGTTTGGTATCATTGGAAGTGGTTGCTGGTATTGAGTAATTGCTGGAATATTGCGGGATTTTGAATCAGTTCTGGTATAAATGTGCATGGTTCGTTATCAGTGAGTATGGAAAGGGGATTTTTAGGTTCGAAAGGGAGTTGGGGAGGGAGAGGTGTTAAGGAGAAGAATGGTGTCGCACCGTCTTTTAAGGAGGGTGTCGCCCCCATCTGTTATGGTTGCATCTAAGACACAAAAGGTGAATTTAGGTAAGGTCGGTCATGATGAGAATGTTAGTGAGACACCAAGTAATAAGCCAAACAAAGGTTCTTATTATGCTAATCTAGAGGTAGTCAAAGATGGTGTCGTACCATCTGTTACTATTGCTTATGGTAATACACGGGTGGAGAATTTGAGAAATTTGTCCTCTGGACGATCACTACCTACGCTCGATACTACATCAGGTGGTAAGTCTTCGTATGCTAATGTTACTAGTAAACCAAGTGGGAAGAAACTGAATATTTACACTATGTTTACACAGGGGATAATGGGATTGATGTGGTTGTCCCGACAGAGTCTATTCGAGCTATAAGTGAACGATTTGCTAATACAGCATATGGTTTTTTCTTGGGAAAGCGGGTGGCATACCCTATTGTTGCTAACTATGTTAGGAACACTTGGGGTAAATATGGGCTTGTTCATTCTATGTTCAGCTCATCTACTGGATTATTCTCCTTTCAATTTAGCTCTATGGACGGATTAGATGTTATGCTTGAAAATGGTACATGGTTTATCCGGAATCACCCGCTTATCTTGAAGAAATGGCATCCGGATGAGAACCTATTAAAAGAAGATGTTAATACTATTCCAGTTTGGGTTAAACTCCATGGTGTACCTGTTACGGCCTTCAGCGAGGATGGCTTGAGTGCCACTGCTACTAAATTAGGTACTCCTCTAATGCTTGACTCTTATACATCTGATATGTGCATGCAATCTTGGGGTAGGTCAAGCTATGCTAGAGTTATGATTGAGCTTCGAGCTGATGTGGAGTCAAAAGATAACATCGTAGTGGCTATGCCTAAAATTATTAGGGAGGGCCATTATTTATGTAATGTCTGTGTTAAGTATGAGTGTAAACCTCTTAGGTGTACGTCTTGTAAGGTTTTTGGACATATTCATGAGGAATGTCCAAAGAATATAGGTGCTGGTGAGAAGAAGACTTTGATGAAGCCTAGTCAAACTTTTCGAGGTGTTTCGGTTGGTCCCAAAATAGGTTTTAAACCTCAAAAGGAATATCGACCTGTTCCCAAAAAGCCTTCTAGCAGTAATAAGAAGAAAGGTGTGGTTCCTACTATTGAGGTTAGTAACTCAAATCCTTTTGAAGTTCTTAATTCGGTTGATAATGATGCGGAGTTAGGTACTAATGGGGGGACTACTAATTTGGTAAATAACGAGGCTACTTCAAGTGGATCTTCTTTTATGAATATTGATAATAGTAGTATTGGGACTACTCCCATTATTGATAAAAACGGGAAGTTTGAAGAATTACTTACTAGGGGGAAAGCTACTCTTGTGGATAAAGCTGGTAATCCTTTGAAGAAGGTAGAGTTTCCGGATGATTATGATAGTGAAGATGAGGTTGCATCAGTTGATAATGATATGACTCATTTTATGGCTTCAAAAAGGGTAGGCTTTGGCACTCAAAGTTTGTTGGAACAATGGAGGGATTCGTATGGTAATGGTGACTATGATGAAGACTCATATGATGATGATATGTACGAAGGCCAGGATCTTACTCAAGAGCTTCAAGCTATATGTGATAATATGGATATCTGAGTTTGAGGTCGCAAGAAGAAATAAACTTATGTTTCTTTTATCTTGTCATTTTGTGTACCTTCCTTTTAGGAAGTAGCTTTACCTATGTAATAGGTGGAGATGTGGGACTCACCCTCATCCCTTGTACTTAAATGTTTTTTGGCCTACTAAAATTTACCGGGAAACCCTTTACCTAAAAAAGTTTAAAACGTATATCAATATTATATAATTGACACTACAATATTTCTTAACGTTTTTATAGCCCAAACGGACCCGAAAACACTCGTAAACCACTTTTATATTTCTAACAGATTTGTGGAAAACTAGAAGGGGGTTGAATAGTTTACCACTTTTTAAATTAATGTATAGTTTGTTTATAAAACTTAGATTCGACTTTATGTGATCTCAATATGTGCACAATATGAACAATACAAATAAGTAAACAAGTAATATGAAAGACAAGGGATAAGAGTTAGAAAGAACAAACCACAACATAAGGATTTATAGTGGTTCGGTAACGAAGCACCTCTTCGCCCTACTCTGCTCCCCGAGCACCAAATTTGAGAGTTCTCTTCACTATTTCATCAAACTCCCTTTAGGCAGAGAAAACCGTACACAACTAAGCTTACACCGATTTCCGACACTAAGCCAAATGTCGAATATTATAAATGGGTGGTGGTGGTGACTTGTGTACTGGAGGAGGTGGTGATTTGTATACCGGGGGTGGTGGTGACTTATAAACTGGTGGTGGCGGTGACTTGTGGACTGGGGGTGGTGGTGGTGACTTGTATACGTAGGGTTTCTTAGGCGGTGGTGGTGATTTGTAAACTGGTGGTGGTGGTGACTTGTGTACTGGAGGAGGTGGTGATTTGTATACCGGGGGTGGTGGTGACTTGTAAACTGGTGGTGGTGGTGTCTTGTAGTAGGTAAACCGGTGGAGGAGGAGACTTGTAAACAGGTGGTGGTGGTGATTTGTAAACTGGTGGTGGTGGTGACTTGTGTACTGGAGGAGGTGGTGATTTGTATACCGGGGGTGGTGGTGACTTGTAAACTGGTGGTGGTGGTGACTTGTGGACTGGAGGTGGTGGTGGTGATTTGTATACGTAAGGTTTCTTTGGTGGTGGTGGTGATTTGTAAACTGGGGGTGGTGGTGACTTGTATACTGGAGGAGGTGGTGATTTGTAAACCGGGGGTGGTGGTGACTTGTAAACTGGTGGTGGCGGTGACTTGTATACGTAAGGTTTCTTTGGTGGTGGTGGTGATTTATAAACTGGGGGTGGTGGTGACTTGTAAACTGGTGGAGGTGGTGATTTGTAAACTGGTGGTGGTGGTGATTTATAAACTGGTGGAGGTGGTGACTTGTAAACTGGTGGAGGAGGTGGCGGTGATTTGTAAATATAATGATGCTTTGGTGGTGGTGGTGGTGACTTCTTGAGTGGTGGAGGTGGTGGGGATGAGTAAGGGTAGGTGGCAGTGGTCATCGAAGGCAGCCCTAAAGAAAGAATAACCACCGCAATGGTGATCAAAAGAGTGCCCATTGTTCCCATTTCTATTGTAAGAAGTGAGATTTGATTTGTGTTTTTTGAGTAAACATCTCCTCCTTTATATAGCCAAAAAATCTTGCACTATTTAATTATAGTCATGTTAATAAAACTTATTAAATTAGATATTAGCTGGAAATTATTCTACCAACTATGATAAAATAAACTATATACATGTAAACTTGTGATTGAAAATCCATGCATTGCAAGCCGTCGTATGTTTCCCCACGACCCCACAGTTGAATACCTAACGTTTGAGTTTTTCTGTAATTAATATGATTAGTTTGTCATGATTGATGAATTTGGTAGACAGTTTACTCTTATAATAGAATATAAACGGGGTAAATATTACATTTCATACATGAGTACGTAACTTGAGCATCAAGAAAGTTTATGCATTTTTATATGTTCACCTTGAAGCATTAATGAGTTTTGACTGGATATTATTTGTCTAGAAGATGATGATACAGTGGTACGAGGAGTTTTACCAACATGAATCAAAGTTTGGTGGTAAAGAAAGACAAGAACTAGAAACAAAAATGTGATCATGCACGTGGATAATGCATGGGTATAGGTAAATTATATAGATAGCTAGTGCATATTGATTGGATGAGACAAAATATTTTATACTGCTGCCTGATTAGATGATGTAAAAAATTTAAAAATAAATTGACATGCTAATATATGGTAGGTAAGATTGGAAGAATGTATATTCCGTAGAAAATGGGTTCAAAGACAAGTTAAATACACCTCATATATTCAAAATAGATATATGTGAGTTTATAATCTTTTTAATTTGTTAGAAAAATATTGGAAGTGGTCCTTAGTTATATTCGAAATCTAGAAACGAGACTGATTCAACTCCAAAAGTTCGAGTTGTCGAAAGACTTTTATATGAGGTGCAGATGTACTTTAAATGTATTTCAAGTGTATTTTAAAAATTGTTTTATTGATTGAAAAGCTAGGACTTGCACCCATGTTTTCAAGCCATATCGGTTTTTTTAATGTCTATTTCAATGAAGAATCCGGGTGTGATATAAAAATGTGAATATATTTCTAGCATATTTGCTATGAAAAATCAGGGACAATCTAGCTACATAAATTTACGCCGAGGAGTCATGAAAGGAACTGATGAGGGGTTCGACTGCCAAACATACAAATCCAACTTTAAGACAACGAAACGAAAAAGATTGAACACTTTTAAATATCATATTGCAGCGGGGTTGTTTGGAGTTAGATGACTTAATGATAGTACGTAGTTCAGAGAAACCACATAGCCGCGGTTAATCGAATGTCCGTATCATGTATTTTAGAAGCATTCCGGATTTGAAGGTTACTACTCCATAAGGACGAAACATGTAATTTTGTCTAAATGTTATATAAGAGGATAATGCATGCATGTGTACGTGCTTGGAGTTTATTAATTGGAGCATCTATTCACCGACATATACCTAACCACAGTTAGTCAAAGCTAATTAAAAGTTTAATACATTGAATTAGGGAATAAACTCAAAGAGACGGTAAATACAAACCAATCTAACTAATTAATCGATGTATTTCCGATATTTGATTTCTTTAAATAAAATTGCGATATGACCCAAATAGCCTATTAGGCTAGTGAACAACGACACCAAAGAATCGTATTTGGTTTTTAGGAGTTGGACTCGTGTAAGATTCGATTAGATCAGATGGTCTCTTTAATTAAAGGTTGACAGGGTTGGGTTGACTTATGTCCCACCATTTACTTAGTTATGATATTTCACAAATCTTTAGCTATTTTATTTTGTTCGACGTGTTGTGCAATTGGATAGAATCTCATGTGTTCGTCACATTCTCGATTGCCAACAACATTGGGAAAGACGTTTACGCATGGTGGTAACTCTCAGATATCATACCCCCACCATAATCTTAAAAGACCTACTTTATTTATCATATCATATATGTCCCTTGATAGAACAAGTTCAAGCCTTTCTTCAATGTGGTGGTCAATAAATACTATTTGTTCACTTTGGAATTATAAGATACAATACGCGTGAAATATGGCCATATGGGGTTTACTTTTTCATCTACACATAATTTAATAATGAAGTGGTATTATTGTAAAGAAACTGAAATTATCAACCTAAAATGCTAAATATACCAAAACCCACTTGCAAAGGACTCAAAGAAATTTAGCTAGAATACAAATTAAGTGCTTTATCTTATTCTGCATTATTTTGTTAAAGCCTTCAATATGAAAGCCAAGAAAAATGGCATAGAGCAATTGCAAGAAACGTAATGTGAAATATAAAACAAGGCCAATAATTACAAAAACCACATGCCTACGTACATCAAGTTTATACTTGTCGAATTTTTTTAACCCTTTTTTTAAGAACGATTTTTTTTCACACCATATATATCACCTATGTCCCAAATGCTTACAACGAGATTTGAACACACAACATTTACGTTTGTGAGCAACTCACATACCTCTTGTTGAAATTTAAATCCATATATACTCACCTTTTACCATAATTTGATTGACACCTCAATAAAAATATCAATATGAATTTATTTAATTCATCGTATAAATGATAATACACGAGGGGGTTTGCCCGCGTTCTGCTGCGGGGCGTTTGCAACCCCCTCTTCGCTGCGGGGTGTTTGATTTTAGCCGAGTTACAAAAGGAAAATAGCACGGTGTCAAGCCCATTGAGTACATGATAATGAATTGATACATAAATATATGATGCAAGATATTTCTGACTTCTAAATGACTAAATTTTGCAACAGCTTAATGCATATTATAGTTGTTACCCTTATCGTTTGTCAGTCGAGCCAAATGAAATTCTTAACATCGTCATACAATATCTTAGCCTTTTAGAGTCAAAGATCTCTGCACCGTGACACCCTACCTCATAGAACTTTATCCTAGATGGTTCCTGAATGGTATCTCCGACATATACATCATTAATCTCAACTGAAATGTCATTGTTAACGCTGTTTTCGCTGCTTCTGGGTCATCGACGGTACGCAGCTGCTGTATCTCTTCATGTTCCTCTTCGAACCCTAATTCCCCATGTTCTTCCCTCTTTTCATCTGTGAGCTCATCTTCATCCATGTCCTTGTCTTTTTCCTCATCACTGAAACATACACGCTCTTGTCGATCATCTTCTGCCTTCAGTTCCTCATTGTGATTTTTCTCCAAGTTAAGCGGCTAATTCTCCAACTCAACTTTACCCGCATCAGATTTTGTCTCAACCTTTTTTCTCTTCTTCCATAGTACTATAACTTTGTCCGCTTCTTCATTATTTGTTGCCTTATTTTCCTTTTCATCCACTTCCGCATTTTCCATATCAGCTTCCTTATCTTCAACCGGTTCCTCTTCTGCTTCCATGTCATCTTTCTCATCCGCTTCTGGTTCTGAAGCTCAACCGATTTCACAGCATTAGAACTTTCCTGTGTTGTATTACTCGCAACATGCTTCCACATCCTTCACCGTATCTTCACCTACGGTGACATCTTTATCATCTTCTTGGGACACACCAGTATCATCATTTTCATCATTTGGGGTTAACTCTTCCTACTTCACAGGCTCAGCATCCTTCACTTCCTGTACATGCTCCACACTTTCTTTGTCCGTAGATACTTCGATATCATCTTCTTGTTGGACCTATAATGTTATAAACGTAAGATAGGGTACCAAATATGTAATTACAGTTATAGGCAGTTATAGACAGTTATTTTGGCAGTTACAAATGAAAGGATACAACTGTTGGATTAAACGAACCATCACAACCTTTCATCTTGTACCCGTTCGTTTTGTATAAATAGAAGTTATGTAAACTCTTATCAGATTGACAAAAGATAAATAAAAACAACGTTTATTTCATTTCTGGTATTTCGTGACTAAGTTTAGATCGTAAATCTTTTCGTTGGGACCAATATTTGGCATCAGAGCAGGTTTGGTTAAAACCAAATCATCATATACCAGTTTTTTGTCCCTGTTTTTTTCAAGAAAGCACCAGTTTGTTTTCGGCAAAAACAAAACTTTGCAAAATCAGATCGAACACACAAATCAAAAAATCATATTTGTGTTTTTCAAACGACTGTATCAAAAGAATCCAACTTCTGTCGCCAAGGGATCAATCACCTTCGTGATTAATTCAACCGGCATCAAAGGGTTTCTTTTTTTTGCAAGTTCAGTTTCAAGAACAACGAACCGAAAAAAACATAACCCAGAATCAAAGGTTAGGCAGGGTTATAAACCGAGATTCAAAACAGAAAAACCACATCGAATCGGATAACATAAGTCATCATCAAAGGGGCAAAATCAGAATCATCAAAAGGGAACGAACACACCTGATTTTTTTGAAGAAACAAGAATCGCACCCTTAATCGAATCATCAATTGATTCAGGTTATCCACAAACGCCCAAACCTTGACGAATTTCAAGATCCCCAAATTTCTGCGAAACCCTAATTTCGCACAACAAAATCAAGGAATTTCAGTGAATCAAGAAGATCACAACTGTAGAAGAATAGAACGGTTAAACCGGCCATACATTCGGCGGACCAACCACCACAAAGAAAGGAGAAAGAAGAAGACCCAGAGGTCTCAAAGACAGACGCATCTCTCCCAAAAGGAGAAAAGGAGGCGCAGTGATAAGTATCGAAACAAGAAAGAGAAGTTTTTCTTCAAAGAGAAATAGAAAAAGAGGCGCAACATAAAAGGAGTAGGGCACAACGGGTTTTTAATAACCCATCAGGTTTTCAAAAAAACCATCTAACCCCTCTACTTTTATTTTGACATAATATAAATTGTATAGTTTTTATTAGAAAAATTACTTCTTTAGGTTAAGTTAGTAATTTTTTTTAAAGTTTTTGAAAACATATCAAAGGAAGTAAAAGTAAAAAAAAAAGCAATCAAGTTTTGTATTTTTATCTAAAGAAAAAAAATCCTTTTCATTTTTACAAATACAAAATAGCAAGTTAAACCGAACCTTTGTGGTTCATAGCAAGTTAAACCGAATCCTTTGTGGTTCATAGCAAGTTAAACCGAACCCTTTGTGGTTCATAGCAAGTTCCGAGCCTTAAGATTCAAATAGAAAGGATCATTTATTTTGATCAAAGCAAGAAAGAGCCAGATTAGCAAGTGGGTCTGAAAAATACAATATTGATTAGCAAGTTGGTCAATATTAAGCAAGTTTAGCAAGAAAAACTGGTTAGCAAGTTGACTAGTAATTAGTAAGAGTTTTGATCTTTTGATCAAACACAAAAGCATGAAAACTAGAAACCATTTCGGTTCTGATTATAAGAAAGCAAGCAAGCATGGTAAAAGGTGACAAGCAAGATAACACATCAAGCAGTACATCAGTTCGAGAATAAGGGAATATTCCACTTCAATGTCCCAAATTGACAGATACAAATTATACAACTTGGTCACTGATTTTGGAAACAATATTAAAGGCGTATGGACTTTGGAAAGTGATTGATGATACAGGTGACAAGCAAGAAACATCAATAGATGAGAAAGCAGAAAATACAGCGAAAGGAATGATATTCTAAACATTACCACAAGACATGTTAATGCAAGTTGCATAATACACCACTGCAAAGGAAGTATGGAACTCAATCAAGG
Source organism: Tanacetum coccineum (assembly GCA_026074375.1). NCBI lineage: Eukaryota > Viridiplantae > Streptophyta > Magnoliopsida > Asterales > Asteraceae > Tanacetum > Tanacetum coccineum. Next base: position 13,603 of record BQNB010005099.1, read on the forward strand.
TTAAACATATTGGAGCCGATTTAGTTCAGAAAGCACATTTGCAGACTTTAAGAAGTGAGTTAGAAACATTAAAGATAAAACCGCATGAAAGTGCAAATGAGTTTGCAGGAAAATTAAGTAGCATACAAGCCAAGTTTAAAGGCCTTGGGGGTACTCTGAAAGATAAAGTACTTGTGAGGAAACTGCTTAACTCAGTCCCAAAGAAGTTTCTACCGATCGTGGCATCTATCGAACAATATCAAAAGATTGATACAATGCAATTTGAAGAAGCCGTAGGAAGAATAACAGCTTTTGAAGAACGACTTAAAAGTCAAGACGAACTAGAAAACAATTATCAAAACAAACTTCTTCTGGCAAGTTCAAATAATCAAGGAGGTGGTAGAGGACATGGAAGAAACTTCACCAAAAACAAAAATAGCTATGGAAAAGGTACTAGTCGTGGAAGCATAGAGAAAAGCAAGCTCAAGTGTTATGAATGTGGTGAGCATGGAAATTTCGCAAACGAATGCACAAAATGGAAAGACAAGAAGAAAGACAAAGAGCAAGAAGCACTTCTCATCTCAGATGACGAAGGACCCACATTGCTGTGAAGTCAAGTGAAGAAGACGCGATTATAACATTAGGGGGGAGATTGCTGGACCTATAATTTTATAAACGTAAGATAGGGTACCAAATATGTAATTACAGTTATAGGCAGTTATAGACAGTTATTTTGGCAGTTACAAATGAAAGGATACAACTGTTGGATTAAACGAACCATCACAACCTTTCATCTTGTACCCGTTCGTTTTGTATAAATAGAAGTTATGTAAACTCTTATCAGATTGACAAAAGATAAATAAAACAACGTTTATTTCATTTCTGGTATTTCGTGACTAAGTTTAGATCGTAAATCTTTTCGTTGGGACCAATAAGCCATCCTATTACATTCAAGCATAACAAGAGATCCCCTTAGCATAGATATTTTAAGAACAATTTCATCGTAGTTTGATAAACTACCGGGGAGATATATTTCTGCAAATTCGGTACTTTTCGTATCAAATGACATAATCATATTGTTCCACCTTATTCTACCATCATCTTGATAAAACCTATCAGCAACACGCCAGTAGGTAAACCCATCTATATCTACTTGATTATATGAGAACCAAATTGATTTACGAGGGAGATTGGTAGACAGACTTGTCCAAACCCCTGAGCTTAGTGTAAATACCTCAACTTGCCACGGGATGCTACTTTTACTTTGAATTTGGCGGTCACTTATAATTTTTACAAGTTTAGGGTCACAAGTTTGAGGACAAACCCCAAACCCAACAGTTGTTATATAGCGATGATTATTCAACACATTAGGCACAACAATATCCACCGATTTTCTAATAGTTGGGTTCCATATAATAGCGGCCTTTGTTGCAGAATTAAAAGAGGCATAATTATAAATGCAGAACAAGCCTTGGGAGCCACCGACTACTGTTGGTTTATAAAGAAAATTGGGAGCACTGAGGGAAAACATGGGGTAAGTATCATCATCTACTACCGAAACATATTTTATATCATGAGTATCATCACAGTAACTTACAAGCAAACGCTGAGTTTGTTGGTAACCAACGATATACCTAGAGCTTTGGATAAGAGACTTCCATGATTTTGAAACTGACATGAAGCGAATTAGTGATTTGATCGGTAGCCTTTTTATGATTTCCTCTTGGATATCAAAAGGTATGTTGCAGTCTGCGATTATTTTGTTTTCGTATGCTTATGAATTGAATTGTTAAGGTATTTATAGGACGGAAATTTAGGTTTTCTTTTCTGCATTATGGATTTTTTGGCCGGTTGGCTTTGCATGGTGGTACTAAAAAGAACTTATTCATAACATTATTAATTTTCGTGATAATACTTTTAAAAAATACACGAGGGCTTTACAAATGGGTTGTTTTTCATTCTCTTGCGGATAATGGGATTATGTTTTTGAAAAGGAATCAATTTGACAGTTTGTTTTTCTGATGATTACTTACTGCAAAGTGGTCGATACATGAGGTCTATACATTCCGAATTTCGCAGTGCAAGATTAAGTTTAAACAGTTTTAGTAAAACCAAAAAATTGAGTAACATACCTGTTGCTGCTAAACCAAAATAAATAACACATATGCGGAAATAGTTTGTTTCATTTTCAACAAGAGTTTTGTGCATAATGTTTACACAAGATTTGCGACTCATATTAATAAATGTTAGAAATATTAATCTCCCTGCTGATTTATAAAAGCATTAATCAATATGTAATGTATCAAAGCATTCATCAATTTGAACTAATCTGCACTTCGACCTTCATAGCTTAGTTGGGTGCTCCAAAAGATGGTCGGCCGATGATGTAGTCTAAAAAAACGAGATAAACACTAATTGAACAGGTTGATTCAACAAATAGATAATCAGGATAATATCACACTCAAATACACATTGAGAGAAAATTGGACTTTTATTAAATCAAGAACTAATCATTCCCGCATCACAATACAACTATTATATAGGCCTAGAAATCGATGGGCCTAAAAGACAAACGGGCCGAACACTAGCCCACAAACAAAGTCGGAAAAGGCATAAAAAGGTAAATAACTCAAAAAATAGAGCGATTTGGGGCCCGAAAGTTCCATAAACCGTCATAGGCAATTTGCCACGACGCTCTCCTCGTTACAAGCTTCGATTTGAGTGCTCGTGGTCCCTCGTAGCCCAAGTTATGCTAGTTTAAGTGAAGCCCCTTTATTCACACAATATTTGGCCTCTAGAAACAAAATGACCCGTTCTTCAACACTTGGGCCTGCTTCATCCAAACTAAGCTCCACCTTTTGAAATGGTCCTTTTTCCATCATTGAACACCATACAGTGATAGATGTGGCTCATAAGTGTATTTAACTATAATAAGAGACTCTTTTAACCTAGATATATATCTAAATGAGTGTGGGCTTGTAGCTAGTGATTCTATGTTACGAGGGAGGTAAACTTGTGTAAATTCTTCACTTGATATATAGTTACCTGATTCCATGTGATTCCATGTCATATTGATTGATTTACGAGGCACATTGACAACTAGACTTCTCCAAAGCCCTCAACTAAATGTAAAAGCGGGCCATCTGGCCAAGGATAGCGAACTATTACATGTAATTTAAAAGTATCTTCGTACACATAGTGTTTCCGAAAACCCCGAAACCAACAACAGTAGTTTGATGACATGTCCAAACATGAATATTTTATACGATCTGGCACGTTTACCAAAATCTACTTTTAGTCCAGAATCTTGAAATTCTGGTAAGGAATGTGTGTCAATTACTATGCTTCTAAAGAGTATTACATTTACCGGGGAAACCCTTTACCCAAAAAAAAAAGAGTATTATGTGAATTTCATCACTGTAACAAGATAGCTTTAAATCATATTTAGGGATTTGAATACATTTAAATTACATTTGGGTGACTTATGACGATTTGAACCCTTTACGATCAATTCTTTATGTAACCCCGTTTGACATCTTAGAGAAGATTCATAACGCGTATAACCTAAGTTATTAGTAAATAGATCAAAATTGGTACATAGATGGCACGAATGAGCAAAAACAAAAACTTCAGCAGTCAAATGTATGTGTGGTCAGCTCTATCTTAAAAAATCCATTACTCATTCAGTGTTCAATATACTAAACAATAGATCTAACAAACAATGACAAATAAGGCATATGAATTTAAAATTTATGACACCTTTAAAATTCCTTACTTGCACTTCAATCTCCATACCTTCACTTGTTTGCTTCAAAAGTCTTTATGTTCTCAGTGATCAAGTAAAAGTAGGGTTTCCATGTAGGATATTGCAAAGCGTATACCGCGTTTCCCAGGAATCCCAATAGTATTGATGTCTTTTGTGTAGGGTTCGTAAACTGAAAGTGAATCAGGTTCGTAAGAATATTTCTTCATTACAATTATAGGTCTGCCACTCTTACTAAATCCATGTACCTCTCTTATCGATGATCCATCTGGTGAGTCAATGGTGTATAGTTTTGTAAACGATTTTTGATTACCATTTTGCATCATCCATACACCATAAACTCTTTTCGCAGCCATATACTTCCATTCAAGCACCACAAGAGACTCCTTTATCTTAGTTATTTTAAAACTAGTTTCATAGTAGTCTGATAAACTATCAGGAAGATATAATTCTGTAAATTCGTTACTTGTCAAATCAAATGACATAATCATATTGTTCCTCCTTAATCTACCATCTAGATAAAACCTATCAAAAATACACCAATAAGTAAACCTATCTATATCGACTTTATTCGTTGTGAACCAAATAGATTTACGCGGGAGAATGAAAGATAGAGACTTGTCCAGCTCAATGTAAATACCTCAACTCGCTGTGAGATGTGTTTTTCGATATAGTCGGTAGACTCAAGAATTACAATTTTTAAAAGTTTAGGGACACAAGTTTGAGGACAAACCCCAAAACAAAAAATAGTTTTATAGGGCCACATACCCAACACATTAGGCACAACAATATCCACCGACTTTCTTATAGTTGGGTTCCATATAACAACGGTCTTTGTTGCAGAATTATATGAGTGATAGTTATAAATGCAGAACAAACCTTGGGAGCCACCGATTACTATGAAATTTGAATTTTTTTTGTTTTGTGGAGATTATTTTTGGAAATAAAGCTATTTTCTATTAATAAGCAAATAAATAGCAACACTCATGCGCTTGAAAGCGGATTGAAAAATAGTGTTTGGATTTCTTATGCTGTAAGAAATAGATAACTGAGAGCCATTTACAAGCGTATAACGGTTTTTATGTTAAGTAAGTAACCACATTGTACACTAAATGTTATCCCTAAAATAAGCAGAAACAGTTTCGTTGATTTAAAGGCACTAATCACTCTTCTATTGGTTGCTACTTGTTATTAGGAACACTATAAATGAGTCTGAACTTACTATACATCTTGTATAGGTAATCGATATTAAACACTACAAGAAAAAACTCTTTTAATGACACACGAAAAGTGTCAGAAAATGTCAAATAAAGTGTCACTAAAAGATTTTTTTTCACCTTCACTTATAAAAAGTGTCATTAAATTTGTCCCATGTGGTAAAGTATATAATAGACACAGTATCCTTGACACTTAATAGTGTCATGAAAAGGTTGAGACTATTTTCCCCCGACACATACAAGTTTCTAAAGGATACTAGTAAAGTCACTGTTATTATTGAACTCTTTTAATACAATGCATATTAGGACTGTTATAAATTATATCCAAAAAAACTAGTAACTTACAAAAATATGAGATTAGAATCTACATTATATCAACCAAAATATCGAAAAAAACCAAGTATTTGCGTAATCACAAACAATTACGATAACATCTTTCTCAAGTCCGAAATGAAAGTAACAAGTTAATCCTGCAATCCAACCAAATCTAACAAGCTAAAAAAATAAGAACAAGGCATCTTGTGGAGACTTTGTCGAATCCACATGTAGCTTAAAAAAAATGATAATTTAAATTCTTGTTAGAAAGAATGCATAAAATAATGGGTTGACCCGACCCAATCCGTTTGCCCCACGACCCTTTTTATCCATTTCTAAAGGATGACTTGTTTGACCCATGACCCATTTAACCCACAACTCACTTGACCCATTATCTAAACCGACCTAACCCGCCACTGGTAGTTTATAGCTTATTGAAACAAATATAAAACTCTTAAATAAACAACTACCTGATGTATGAAGACAGCTTTTGCGTCTGATTTGTTGACGGTATCAGTTAAAGTGCTTCCAAGCATTTTAGGACAACCTTTTCTTTTCCTATGGCAACTGTACATATAAAAACAGTTAAAAGAAGAGCTTGCAAGTATTATACAAGCCGGTTGTAAGCATATTATCATGCCATTTGCTTATTTACGCATATTTAGTGTTGTTTTTAGCTAACACATTTAAACTAAAAAACTACCTGAAGTATTAAAAAACAAAAAAACTACCTGAAGTATTAAAATGACTTGTGCTTGATTTGTTGAGTGTGTCACGGACAACTGATTTGTTTCCTGTACCAGTTGTACAAAAATAAAATAAAAGGGTTGCAAGTAATATTTTTGGTATGTTAAAAAAATTCTATGTATAACTTGTGCCTGATTTGTTGTGAGTGTCACGAACACCTAATTTGTTTCGTGTAAAAGTTGTACAAAAAAATTAAAAGGGCTGCAAGTATTATCTAAGGCTTGTTAAAGAAATTCTATGTATAACTTGTGCCTGATTTGCTGAGAGAGTCATGGACAGCTGAATTATTTCTTGTAAAAAAAGTTATACACACAAAAAAGTTGAAAGGTCTGCAAGTAAAATCTAAGGCTTGTAAAAGAAATTCTGCGTATAAAACTGTAAGAATTAACAAGTACCTGAAGTATGATGATCAACACCTGATTTATTGATAGTAATATCATGAACACCTGATTTGTCTCCGGTAGAAACTGTATATAAAAAAATTATTTAACACTAGCACGCATGAAAATTGTACACGGACTACAAGTACTATTTAAGGCTTCTTGTAGTACTTGCACGTATTAAAATTGTTATATCCAACAATTACCTGAAGTATGATGACGACTTCCACATGGTTTTTTAAGAGCATTTTTTTGAACAGTTGATTCTTTTACCAGAAGAACTGTACACAAAAAACTATTGAAGCCCTGCATATATAAATACAGTTTAAGTCTTGCTATTCTAATAAGAAACTACCTGACGTATGATGATGATTTGCATCTGATTTGTTGGGATGAGTATCATGAACACTGCATACATAAATAATACGTCAGACCACCTGTTAATCTAACACAGGACTAATAATCTAAACTGAACTTCATAAAGACCATAACTGAACTGAATTGACCAGCTCAAACCAGCAGAATTGCTATGGTCTGACTCAATTTTGCGTACCCAAGGCCTAGGACCTATGCATAGACGTTTTACAAGAGCACAAGTGTTATGCTATATGAAATAACTCATATTGCAAAAACACATACTCAATGAACATCCATAAATTTATTCATGATACTAATGTGAAGTGACTTGAGACTCATGAATATGAAGTTGTTTAAGTGCTAGGATCACAATCAAAATGTGATTCAAACATAGTGTAGTGCAAGCTTGAGGTAACTTCTTCTGAACCGGATTCCTAATTTCCTGTCCAGGCCAGAAATCAGGTACAATTTTTTTTTCCATAGAGCTAAATAATTTCCTGTCCTGGTCACCAACATATAATCTTAAAATGCAGATCCTAAGCACCAGTAGGAACAAAAGGCCCTCCAGGTCAAAGAATTTCCATAGAGCTAAATAATTTTTGAAGTTATACTTTTACTAACTTAACATAATTGAGTTTATTCTATAAATGGGGAAAATTAGAAAATTCCTAGTGTATACTTTAGTCCAGTCACCCGCAACAAGCCTAACCCATATTGAATATGCATAATTCTTTAACATACACACATACCTGAAATGTGAGTTCTGAGTACCAGAAGCTGAACTTGGGTTTTTGCCAGTCGTATTATCATGAATACTAGATAAATCATCAACCTGAAGTAATGTAAAAAAAGTATAACGCGTAAGAAAATGTTTTTACACATAAAGTAGTCAAGAAACTAAAATCAAGTGTAAAATTACCTCCATATTCATAAAATTCATGACAGATGACAAATTTAAATTGGGTACTTGTTCTTGAACAGCAGCAGCAAACATCATAAATCCTTGTCGAAGATATTTAACCTGAGCCTTCAATAAAGGAACTTGAGGATCGTGCGATCTTTTATCGTTTCTGACTAAAAACTTTCCTGTGCAACGAACTGAGCCTCTCCTTTCTGGTCCTTTTACTTTTGACAAATCATCATTTGTCCAATCAGAGTTATTGGTTGTCTCTTGATCAGTGCTACTAGAATCACCAATAGCTTTTATGTCCGCCTACGTGTAGAATAAAATGAAAATTGTTATCTTCATGACAAAACATGCTTCGTACTTAACTAGATATTAATTAAGAACATTTATAAATATCATACCACAACTTGAGCAGCTACGGCATTTACAATGCTTCCATCTTTTCGGGTTCGGGTTATACAGTACATGCCTCCTCGTGATGGGCTTACACCCTTGTTCCTTTTTGTCTACAATGAAAAGTACCTTAACATGAACTTTTTGTCTACAACTTAATTAGATGTAGAAGAAACATGATCTGACCTCTTCATCCTTTACCCATGCGAATGATTTGGTCCCTGTTACGTGAGGCTCAATTGACTTCAAGCGATTTATTTTCTTCCTCTCACTTTCCACCTATCAATTTACAGCTTAATTATATAACTTTGTATATTTCATAAACAAGCCTACTAGTGACAAGTCACCTGTTTTTCTTCAGTGAACCAACTTTCCACAAGCGTTCTAAACTGTCCAGTTTCTACTCTATCGTTAGTTTGAGATGCCACAATTTCATTGATTGTCATAGTCGGATCATATGAACTTTTTTTAAGCTCATACTTCCAACATTTCCACTTAGTGGACATGTCACTCATGATCCACTCTTTTATGTCTTTTTCAGAATGATCTGATTGAAACGAAAACTTTTCCTAGAACCATGTTATAGGGATTAGAAACAGTTACTTACACATATATAAATGCTTATAACATATAGCAAATTACCTTGACAATGCTCCACAAATCATCCTTTTTCTCTTTAGGAACCTTCCTCCATTCCGGGTAATGTATTCCAATGTGTTGAGGCATCCTCACTAGTGTTCCGAGAAAATTTGTCAGCTTGTTTCCTTCATCTCCAATAGGTTGACATAGTTCGTTAAATGTGACTAAGACTTTCTCATCACTTGCTAAGTTCCATATCTCTTTCTTTTTTGTTGGGCCTCTAACCCTCTTTTTTGCACCTGGCATGTTAATAAGAAAAAACGTTAAGGTCTAAAACAAGACAACACTTGATGCAGGAAGAACATTCAAATGCATATATATATTAACACATAACTAATGTAACACGGAAAAGGTGTAAGCATACCTTGATGTAGAGATTTGTCAACAGATGGATCACTTGCTTCATCACTTGCGTCAGATGAAATGTTCTGGCCTTGATTTGTAGATTCAGCAGGTTGCATATTCTCCCTTGGTACTCCATCCCGAAAGGTTTGCATATCCTGGAAAGTCTGATATAGTCGAAAGAACGGCAGCCTTCAACTGAAAATTCTCTTTTGCACAAGCATCAAATGTTTCAACTCCACCCCACAAATCCTTCAACTCCTTTATTAAAGGTTTCATGTACACATCTATCTTATTCCCAGGTGCTTTGGGGCCAGGAATTATTAGAGAAAGAATAAAATTAGGTTGCTTCATGACATACCAAGGAGGTAGGTTATACGGGATGACAATAACAGGCCAAATACTATATGAAACGTTCATCGTCTTAAATGGATTGAATCCATCACTTGCTAACGCTAAGCGTACATTCCGAGGGTCTGTTGCAAATTCTGGATTCTTCTCATCAAAATCTTTCCATGCTAATCCATCAGCAGGGTGTCGTAATTTTCCATCTTTATTTCGTTCCAAATGATGCCATTTCATAAGGCTAGCTGTCTTTGAAGACATATACAATCTTTGAAGTCTAGGTTTCAAGGGAAACCAACGTAATATGTTTGCTGCCTTGTTCTTTTTTTGCGTTTCCTCTTCATCAGGATTGTTTGTGGTTGGTTTCCATCTAGATTCTCCACAAATGGAACAAGTTTGTTCTTTCTCATGACCGTCCCAAAACAGCATGCAACCATTAGGACACGCATGAATTTTTTCATACCATAACCCTAAACTTGCTAAAACTTTCTTTACTTGATATAATTTTTTAGGCAACAAATTCCCTTCTGGCAATAAATCTTGTAGAAACTCTAGCAACATGGAAAATGACTTGTTGCTCCAACCATTAAGGCACTTCAAGTGATAAAGATGTACTAAACAAGACAACTTACTGTACTTAGCACCCGCATATACCTTCTGTTCGACATCTTTAAGTAAGTCATTCGATTTTGTACCATCATTTTTCACAGGTTTAGTATTTAAACTAGTATTCTCTTCGCCTTCACTAGTATCTGCATTATTTCCTTCCATTGGTAATGTCGGGAAAAGGTCATCGAGTAACCCATGCATGTCATGTTGATAAATTCCCTCATCTATTACCTAAAGGTGCTGCCTCATGAACTTCCCCATGATCTTTCCAATACAAATACCCTCTCTTAAAACCAGAACATATCAGGTGGTCATACACTACTGCTCTTTTAGCGAATAACAGACTTTGACAATCGATGCAGGGACATAAAATAGTCCCATTTTGACTTGATTTCTCAAAAGCAAAGTCTAAAAAATACTCAACACCATTTGTGTATCGTTTACTTGCCCTAGGTGTGGTATACATCCACGATCTATCCATCACGATCAGAATATTGTGCAATAACCTATCAAGATAGGAGAAGGGTCGCCGACGTCCAAGAAGCGACGTGGGTGAATTTGCAAGAAAGATAGTGGTTAAAAAGCCAATAGCAGAGCAGAAATTTGTGATACTATCGGTATGTGATCATCCGTTTTGTATATCATGTATGAGAATGTCAGTTAAAACATACACGCTGCTGTGTGGAAGATGAATTTAAAGAACGATCATCTCTTAGATCATCTGATAATCTAAAGAGGAAGCTACATGAAGAGCCTGAATACAATGATTAGCTTATTATATTTGTATATTATCGATTTAGTTATAAATGTAGATGAGTAGCTTATTATTAATTATTCTTTTTATAAATGGGTTTTCTCTACCTAAGTCTAGACACTTAGGTGCTAAATGAACAAACATGAATTAACCATTCATGTTTATATTGTAAAAAACATATACAGAGCATCGGGCTTGAAATTGAAAAGAGGAGGCGGCGAAAAGAAGACCAATATGCCGATCTCTAAACATCATAAACGCACTACAGTAGCAACAACTCAGAAGTGCAAATACCTAACGCAATCTAGCGTGACAGTTACATACGTACATACATACATAAACAGACCTAAAACATAAACATATAGAGCAAGTAACAACTAAAAGAACCTAACGCATCACGTCAACTGCTACTCATCGATTGCGGCTATTCAGAAGTGTGATAACTAATCACAGCTCCACACATATAGTAACAGTTTGTCAAGCTCAACAAGCTAACGCATCTAGCATTAATACATCGACATCAATCACATACAATCAGCTACACACATAATTAGTAGTAGTAAGAATTTAGAAAGCTCAATAACCTAACGCATCTGGAGATCTCTACACATCAATCACATACACAGTAATAAACCTAATCGCTCCTAGAGTGACACAAATCAAAAAATAATAATTCATGAACAGTAATAGTAACAACTAATAACAACTTGACAAGCTCAATAAGTTAATTCATTGAAATCCACGAGTTAAAGCCTAACTTCATCATAATTAAATATCATGTAACGAATATCGTAAAACAACTTACCAAATTGAGCTTCGATTAAACACTAACAAATTGAGTGACGATCTACGGTGAGCTTCGATTAAACCCTAACGATTTGAGTGATGATCTACGGTGAGCTTCGATTAAACCCTAACGATTTTGCCATAACGAATTGAGTTTATGATCTACGATGAGAGTTGATTTGGGGGAGATGGGGAAATGGGGAAAGGGTGAGAGTTGAATCATTTTAATACGTAGACTTTTTTAGTGAGTAATCTTTTTTTTGGTTCATTTCAAATAACTGCAGTTACAGGTAAATACATTTATGCGATTTTAGTCAAACTTTTTGATTTTGGGAAAATGATATGTGTAATCATTTTAATATCATTGGGAGTAAATACATTTAATGCTCCTAAAATATTAACTACATTATTTAGCGGTTCGAAAACCGAATTGGAACCGAAAGAGTCTTGCTGAAGACCGGACGAGATGGTCCCGATCCGGGTTCGGTCGGTCCAACAACGCATAATTGCGTGTTTTTAGTTTTAAAAAACACAAAAAAAAAAATAGCAGGAGTAAATACTTTTTATTAAATACATTCTAAAATAGATCTGAATAGTTGAATCATTTACGGAGTAGTAAAGTTTTTAACTATCTTGTAAAAACATTTAACTATTTAGTAAAAAGTTTGAAGAGTAAAAGCAAACTTCACTTAAATACATTTAACTTTTAACTATCTTGAAAAAAAACTAAGCCTTGTATTTACATTTTTCAACAAGTACAAATACAAATTAGACTTTTTCAAACATTTTCTTATAATAACTACATTTTTCTCACACTTTAAAAAAAAGTGTGGGTAAAAGTAAAACTATTACTTACACTTTTTAAAAAGTGTTGGTAAAAATAACACTATTACTTACACTCTTTAAAATGTGTGAGTAAAAGTAAGACTATTACTTATACTTTTCAAAAAGTGTGAGCAAAACTATATTTTTGCCCACACTCTAGATAAAGTGTGTGTACAAATTAGACTTTTGCTCACACTTTTTTAAAAGTGTGGGTAATACTAGACTTTTGCTTATATTTTATGTAAAGTGTGGTTAAATAATCACACTTTTTCTCACACTTTTTAAAAAGTGTGAGCAAAACTAAACTAATACTTACATTTTTTGGAAAAGTGTAAGTAAATATGTACTTTCACTTACACTTTTTTTTGTCATTAAAAATTGTGTCACTAAATGCCCTTTTTTTGTAGTGAGTATTTGATTTATGTTTATTTGTAACGCCTTTACAGGAGAAAAACAGGAAAGAAAGCATCAAATGTTGATGAGTTTGAGAGGTTGCACAAAAGAAACAAAGGAAAAGGTGTTTGGTGTGATACAAGGTTGGAAAAGGTTATGACAAGTTATAAGGAGTCTATCAAAGCTGTTGATGATGTGAGTTTGGATTCATCAAATGTCGCTGCTTTGGATTCATCAGATTGTGTTGGTTTGGATTCACCTTCTTCTGGCATTCCTTTTGACTCAGAAGCATGGGAAAAAGCCATCGGTGATCCGAAGAAGAACTTCTATGGTCACAAAATTACTAAAGATCCCGAAATTCTGCATGGCCATGGAACTTCATCCGATTCAACACTAGTCAACAATTGAGGCTAACATTGAAGCACAAGTAAATGCTAGAGTTGAAAGTCGGCTTGAAGATGTGAGGGAAGAAATGAGGGATGAGATGAGACAAACGTCTAATGATCAAGACAAGGCCATGTCTTGTAAGAAGTGTGTCCGTGATGTCTAATCCTTATCAGTATATAAGCTCTAAACTTTTTTGGTAGCTAATTTTTTAATGATGTTGTAAATTCATAACTGTAGCTACCCTTGCTGATTTTTCTTAGGTTATTGTTATTTTAAACAAATCTTGTTTAGTTTATGATATTCTATTAGTATCTAGCTGGTGTAACCAAAATTATGCTAAAAGAAATTATTTAGCAACGACTTTAAGTAGCTGCTAGTGTAACCAAAATTACGAACAAATTTGTCGTGTCGTTGCTATTGCAAAAACTGAAAAGTTGTTGCTGGTTATAGAATTAGCTGCTAATTTAGCAATGAGTGAAACGGTCGTTGTCAATATCTAACAATAATAATTTCGTTGCTATCTTTTAATTTAGCAACGACTTGTCCATATTCGAAAACTAGCAACGACTTAGAAGGTCGTTGCAAAATCACTACAAGAAATAGGAGAACAGGTGACGGACTTTTCCCCGGCGACATATGTCGCTGGGGAATATGCACTAAATGACAAAATAGATCCTACGTGGCACAAATTCTCATAGAAAATTTTGTCAAAGTATTCTGAACTTTTCCCCGGCGACATGTCGCCGGGGATAAGGTCGTTAAAATTTAACCAAATATTTCAACGTAAAACGTAGCGGGAAATTTTCCCGCTTACTTTTCCCCGGCGACATGTCGCTGGGAAAAGTGTTATTAAAAATTATAGAGTTTTATTAATATATCACAAATATATCAAAAATAAAAAGAGACTTTCCCCCGCGACATGTCGCCGGGGAAAGGGTTATTAAAAAAATTATAAATTTGATATATTTATCACAAATATATCAAAAATAAAAAAGACACTTTCCCCGGCGACATGTCGCCGGGGAAAGGGTTATTAAAAAATTATAAATTTGATATATTTATCACAAATATATCAAAACTATATTTTTTACTAAAAGTTTTATTAATATATCAAAACTATATTTATTAAAAAACTAGAGTTTTTAATAATTAATATTTAAAAAATATATTATTTAAAATTATTTTTTATAAAATAATTTCGCCGGGGAAAACGTTTGACTTTGTTGACTTTTAATTAAACTACGTTTTTTAGATTTGTTTCGGTCCGATATTCCGTATATTTTAACAAAAAATATATATACGTTTTTAAGGTGATATCGTTATACATAAACACATTCATATCGTTATACATAAACACATTCATATCATAAAAGTTTAAACAAAGTCTTCACATACAATAATAAAAACATATGAATTACATTGCAAATGACAAACTACTCGAAATCATACGAATTACATTGCACATGACAAACTACTCCAAATCAAGTTTTTCTATTTCATTGAGAACTTCGTGAAATAGTGCAGCCGAATTAACTGTATGTTGTTCCGGATGCATATGCATTTCCATTGTTGCCTTGAGTACACTTATCTTTCCACGCAAGTGCTTGCAGTTTGAGCACTCTCTATTTCTTGAAGATCCTAGAGAATAGTTTGTAGGTGTTGAAGGTCCAGAATAATCGGTTGGAGGTGTTGAATGTCCTGCAGAGTAACTTGGAGTCGATGGAGCTCCAGGAGAACTCATCAATTCACGAAGTCAGGTCTCTTTCCATAAAAAAAATCCACATCCAAAATGTTTCAGAGGCTATTAAATAGTAAAGAAATCAATTCTTTTAACAACTAACCAGAATATTTATATATTACACAAATAAAAAACATGTGATTGTTCACCTTTGATTTTGGACATGCATAGTATAGTTTACCGTAACTCTCAGGTTTATACGATTGTTGAAGAACTACATCTCCTTCTGCACACCTACACGCAAAAGCTTCATTTGGCACCGTTGAACGTCTAATGTATAACCATACCATATCGACTCATACGTTGAACCTCTAATGTATAACCCTAACATCTCGACTCGTCCGTTGAACGTCTAATGTATAACCATACCATATCGACTCGTCCGTTGAACGTCTAATGTATAACCATAGGGAGTATTTGGCGGGAGTTTTTGGCAGGAGTTTTTGGCGGGGGTATTTGGCGGGAGTTTTTGGCAGGACCATACCATACCGACTCATACGTTGAACCTCTAATGTATAACCATACCATCTCGACTCGTCCGTTGAACGTCTAATGTATAACCCTAACATCTCGACTCGTCCGTTGAACGTCTAATGTATAACCATACCATATCGACTCGTCCGTTGAACGTCTAATGTACAACCATAACATATCGACTCGTCCGTTAAACGTCTAATGTATAACCATATCATATCGACTCGTACGTTGAACGTCTAATGTATAACCATAACATATCGACTCGTCCGTTGAACGTCTAATGTACAACCATAACATATCGACTCGTCCGTTGAACGTCTAATGTATAACCATACCATACCGACTCATACGTTGAACGTCTAATGTATAACCATAACATATCGACTCGTCCGTTGAACCTCTAATGTATAACCATACCATCTCGACTCGTCCGTTGAACGTCTAATGTATAACCCTAACATCTCGACTCGTCCGTTGAACGTCTAATGTATAACCATACCATATCGACTCGTCCGTTGAACGTCTAATGTACAACCATACCATATCGACTCGTCCGTTGAACGTCTAACGTATAACCCTAACATCTCGACTCATCCGTTGAACGTCTAATGTATAACCATAACATATCGACTCGTCCGTTGAACGTCTAATGTACAACCATAACATATCGACTCGTCCGTTGAACGTCTAATGTATAACCATACCATATCGACTCATACGTTGAACGTCTAATGTATAACCATAACATATCGACTCGTCCGTTGAACCTCTAATGTATAACCATACCATCTCGACTCGTCCGTTGAACGTCTAATGTATAACCCTAACATCTCGACTCGTCCGTTGAACGTCTAATGTATAACCATACCATATCGACTCGTCCGTTGAACGTCTAATGTACAACCATACCATATCGACTCGTCCGTTGAACGTCTAATGTATAACCCTAACATCTCGACTCGTCCGTTGAACGTCTAATGTATAACCATACCATATCGACTCGTCCGTTGAACGTCTAATGTATAACCATAACATATCGACTCGTCCGTTGAACGTCTAATGTATAACCGACCCCGGCGAAACGAAACCAATTTATATTTTTTTATAACAAATCATTTTAGATATAATTATTATTAACGAAAGAGGACCGGACGACCCGGGCCCGAAACGAAACCAATTTATATTTTTTATAAAAAGGGTATATATTTAATAAAAATTTATTATATATTTTATAAAAAAATTATATAAATAACAAAAAAAAGTTATTTTTTTTTATTTTTTATGATTCCCATAAGTAATTATAAAAAATTATTTCGAATTATAATTAATATACGAACCGAGGAACCGGACCGACCCGGCCGAAACGAACCAATTTAATATTATTTTATAAAAACAATAATTTTAGATAATAATTATTTACGAAACGAGGGGAACCGACCGACCCGGCCGAAACGAACCAATTTTATTTTTTATAAAAAGGTATCTATTTTATCAAACTGTTATTATCTATTTTATAAAAAAAATTTTAAAATAACAAAAAAAAGTTATTTTTTTATTTTTATGAATTCCGGCGACATGTCGCCGGGGGATACGTAAGGTTATAAAAATTATTTCGAATGATAATTAAGATAGAAGAGGAAACCGGGACCGACCGGCCGAAACGAAACCAATTTAATATTTTTTATAAAAAATCATTTTAGATAATAATTTCAATACGAAAGAGGAACGGACCGAACCGGCCGAAACGAACCAATTTATTATTTTTTAATTATAAAAAATCATTTCGAATTATAATTAATATACGAACCGAGGAACCGGACCGACCCGGCCGAAACGAACCAATTTATATTTTTTATAAAAAGGTATATATTTTATAAAAATATTATTATATATTTTATAAAAAAATTATATAAATAACAAAAAAAAAGTTATTTTTTTTATTTTTGATGATTCCCCGGCGACATGTCGCCGGGGATAAGTAATTATAAAAAATCATTTCGAATTATAATTAATATACGAACCGAGGAACCGGACCGACCCGGCCGAAACGAACCAATTTATATTTTTTATAAAAAGTTATATGTTTTATAAAAAAGTTATTATATATTTTATAAAAAAGTTAATAAAATATACTAAAAAAAGTTATTTATTATTTAATTTTATGTTTTCCCCGGCGACATGTCGCCGGGGATAATAACCCACCAAAATTTTTGTTACCCCGCCAAATACGCTAAACGACAAAAATAAATGTTTCCCCAGCGACATGTCGCTGAGGATTGTCGCCGGGGAAAACAATTATTGGTAAAGTAGATCTGTTGCATCTTTACAGTATAACAAAAACAATAAAAATTTATATCTTCTTCTTGGCGATTTTTGCAGCGCCCAACCTCCTCAAAATCTACCATCACAAACAATTCGAGCACCACCACCACATCCATCACCACCACCACCTACTTCACCACCCCCACCGACGGTTACACGAGCACACGAGCACCTCCTCCTCTAAACCATAATTCTTTTCTTTACCCTCTAAATGATAATTTTATATCTTCTTTTTCTAACCCTCTAATTATTGGTGGTGCATGATAAGTTTTGTTTTTGGTTCGACGTCACAGGTGGTTTGGTTGCATATATTTTTTTAATTTTGTTAATTATAATATGATTTGGTTAAGCAAGATTATTATCTTTGTAAGAAGTTGTTAATTATAAAATTTTGTTAAGTAATTTTTTTTTTTGGTTTTGGCAGTTTGTACCGACGGCAGCCAAAAAAGTGTACGAGCCGAGTTGACAACCGAGCGACAACGAGCCGAATCCACATCCAAGGTATGTTATAATTTTTTTTTCTCATTTTGGTATCACGGGTGACATGTCACCGGGGAATGTGTCGCCGGGGAATGTTTATTGTTTAAATATTGTTAGTTTATAGTTATTATTAGTTGAATTGGGTTGAAATTATGTATGTTTCGTGTTTATACGGATATAGTGGTTTTTTATTGTTGTTGGAAGTGAAATATTAGATATAAGCCGTTTGGTTAATGAAAGTTTGATAATTATAATAAGTTGTTAATGATAAAACTTTGTTGATATAAGCCGTTTGTTTACTTTGTGTTATTACTCCAGGGTGGTTATTAATACAATAAAACTTTGTGATATAAGCCATTTGTTTACTCCGGGGTGGTTATTAATACAATAAGCTCATATATGCCGAAATAAGTTGAAATAAGCTGCTTTTAAACAACTTATCAGAATAAGCTGTTTAAGAACAGCTTATTTTAAAAGTTGTTTAAAAACAACTTATTTGATTTAAATTGTATGTTTTCTATATGATTAATGGAATGCGAATTGGTATTTGTTTTATTGAACCCTTTAGGAATGTTTATGGATTTTGTGATTAATTCTAAGAAAATCCCGTCTGAAATTAATATCCTATAGAAAAAACCGCCGATATTAATTTATTTTAGAAATTAATTTCGGAAGTCCCCAGTTTTGGATGCTTTTTGAATGTTTTGCTTCTTTTAGGATATTTTATGCGGTATAATGGTTTTACTATTTTGAGATGATTTCGAAAGTGTTTCTCTTTACTCCTACGAATATGTCTTAAAAACACATATTTGGGGAGTTCGAGGGGAAAATGCTGCGGGGGGGGGGGGTGGGGGGGATGAAACTTTTCTCAAATAGTAAATCGGTTATACACATTCATATATGAGAGAATCATTCAAAGAGTGGGTTAGGATTGCCTTCCATAGTTGCACTAGGTGAACAAAACATCTCGTATTCCTCGTTTGAATGTGTTTAATTAAGTTGCATATAATAACTAAATGTATCGTTAAAACGCAGTTATGGTATTCGATGATAAGACTTGGACACTTTTACAGCGTCATGAACCATTATTTTTTATCGGTCTTCAAAAATTCGTCGATCATTGCAAGCCGTTAGTGAATAGTGCCGGGAAAATAAAATGTCCATGCAAGTCTTGTCGAAATATATTATGGGTACACATCAAACACCTTTCAGACTACATTATGAGAAAGGGTGGGACCCCGTTATAAAATATGGGTGGAACGCGGTGACGGCGTTCCACATTCCCCACAGCCAATAATAGATAACACAGACAACCTTGTATGAGAGACATGAACCAGCGTTCCTTAATGATTCTTAGCATTTCCTCCGAATAATGAACACAATGAACCAACTCAAGGAGATATTGGTGAGACAAGTAACGAACCGACTCAAGCTATACGTAACGAGTTTGAAGAGTTATATGCCAGTGCCAACGAGGAGTTGTACCCCGGTTGTGACTATGTGACTCGATTAGACTTTATGGCAAAGTTTACCTATTTTAAGGCTAAAGGTAGATTGACTGATTCTATATTCAATGAAATGTTAGAGTTTTTCCAAAATGTATTTCCCATCAGTAAATGATTCAAGCTCCCACCGTCATACTATGCAATAAGAGACATTCAAAAGGATCGGGTTTGGGCGTACGAGTCGATACATGCTTGTGAACACGATTGCTGCTTATTTTGGGGAGACAATAACAAAGATTTGGATTTATGTCCGGTGTGTAATACGAGTAGATGGAAAAGTACAAGGAACAACGCCGGGTGAGAAAGTTGTCTAAGAAGGTGTTGCGCTACTTTCCGATCATTCTAGGACCTACACTATTTTGACAAGTCTAGGTCACTGCAAAGGATTATGATTTGGCATGTTTGGGGGGGGTCTGCGGTGGGGGGGTACTGGAAAGTCTGACAGTGGGCCCGGTGTAAGAATGCAAATGCACCCCGGTTTGATGGTGTGGAGCATAGAAGAAATTTGACACCAAGTATCAGATTTGCAAAAAGAACCAAGAAATGTTCGACTAGGTGTTGGCTTGCTGATGGTTTCAGATCCGTTGGCAACCTAGTCAGGGCCTACAACCATGTGGCCGGTGATAGATTGACGTAATCATACATTTCCTACGTTGTGGTTATGTATGAAAGAGAGTTCTTTTATGCTGACGTTGTTAATTCCTGGCCCTAAATCCCCGGGCAAGGACATTGATGTTTACTTGAGGCCTTTGATTGAGGACCTGAAGGTTTTATGGGACCGGAAAGGTGTCGAGTACTTATGTTAGCACGTTTGCGTCTCAGCCAGAAAGTTCAATATGGAGCGCGATGGTTTAATAGACCATCAGTTTGATTTTCCTGCTCGTAGTAGTTGTCTGGGTGGGTAGGCAAGGTTACAGGCATGCCTACATGTAATGTAAGACAAACTCCATCCTGTCCATGTGCGTTAAGCAAAACAGATTTTGTTGGACACAGAAGATCTTAAAAACCCCATAAATGGAGGGTTCACTTGAATTCAATGGCCAAACGATAACCAGATCCTCATAAATAATTTGGCCGGGAATGTAATCTTGGCTCAACTTGATAGATTGTCAACGCCGTGTGTGGGTAAACATCTCGAGTCATGGGGGTGTGAGATAAAACAAAAATGTTCATGTCGAACTTAACTGGACTAAACGGTCTATTTTTTACGAGCTTGAGTATTGGTCTTTTCTTTCACTAAGACACAATTTAGACATCATGCATATCGAAAAAAATGTGTTGGAGGCCATCTTGAACACTTTGTTAATGAATGATAAACTTAACGACACCGCCAAGGCAGACAAGACTTGCAATTGTTGGGCCATTCGAAGTGGCTTGTGCTCGGCCAAACCAAAAAACTGGGAAGTGCTTGAACCCTCAGGTGCTTATTCTTTCACACCAGGAACCGAAAAAAGGTTGTCAGTACATCAAAGGAGTTAAACTACCAGATGGGTTCGGATCATGCTTCAAGCACAAAGTGACCGATAATGATACCAATATAACGGGCCTAGAAGTCTCATGACTGTCATATAATGATGCAACGTTTACTTCCTTACGGACTTCAAAATTACTTGCCCGATAAGATTGCAAACTAATAATCGATTATGTCTCTTGTTTAAGCAATTGCTCTGCAACTTTGATGGGAGGATGAATGTTGAAAGCTCAGATCAAGGTGGTCGATATCTGTACGAGTTTGGCATCTTATATCCTCCCTGCTTTCTTTTGGACTTAATGGTTTTTACTTGGTTATCATTTACCTATTAGAGGCTCTTGAAGGCGGGCCTATTCGCCCCTGGTGGATGTATCCATTTGAAAAAAGATACATGAAGAAGCTAAAAGGTTATGTACGAAATAAAGCTAAGCCAGAAGGTTCGATTGCCGAGTTGTTATGTGCTCGAAGAGCATTGACTTTCTGTTCTCATTATTTTTGGGATGTTACGACGAAATTTAATCGTCCCGACCGTAATGTGGACCCCTCTTCCCTCAACGTGTCGGTTTCAAGTGTTTCGATCGGTATGTAAACCGATTGGTTTACGGTCGTTTATTCGGTTTGATGCCCAAGAGTTGAAAAAAGTGAAATGGTATGTACTTCACAACAGTCCTGAGATCGACACGTACCGGTCCCAGTTCAAGAGGTACGCGTTTTTTTTTTGAAACTTCTTTTTCTTAACTTATCATTTCGACGACTTATTCTAATACCATGAACGTTTTTCAGTTTATTTCCTAACAAAGACATGCAAGAAGAATTCCCCGACTGGTTTGGGTCGCAGGTAAACTTAAGACTTATTTTGTGTACTTAACTATAAAAATAACAATATCATATTTTGTGTTCTTTATCTAATCATATCTTCTTCATAGATCCGTCAACGCCACGTAGACAATGACCAAGACCCAGAGGTTAGCACAACCAGTGAATTATTCGCTTTGGCTAATGGGGACCTTCATGGCTCCATCTCAATAATTAAACTCTTGCGTAGTCGACGGTGTGAGGTATGTCGTGCACAGCCGCGATGAACGTCGCACAACTCAAAACAGCGGCATTTGTTCGCCTGGCCCTGACGGAGAAATGTATTATGGTCAGCTTCAAGAAATCATCGAGTTTAAGTATTTGTTGTTTAAAGTTGCGTTGTTCCGAGTTAAGTGGTTCGACACTAGCAACAAAGGACGTAAAGTCAACAAACTTGTCCTTAGAAACAACATGACACAAATCGACTGCAGTCGTGAGGCGTTTAAAGATGACCAATACATTCTCGTAAACAAGTCAAACAGGTCTTCTAACCTTAAGATAAGACCAAAAACCCACTGGGAAGGTCGTCGAACATGTTTATCAAAAAAGTTTTCCGACGGGGTGTCAATCGTGGTAGAGGAGATCCTGATTATTATACATTTCGATAAAATCATTGTGATCTCCCCACTTTTTTACTGTTTGAATGACTTGAATAATGCGACCTTGCATATAGATGGTCAATCAACGGTGGTTGACGCACCGCCAGATATCATTGATGTTCCTGACGAAGACGATGATATTATTGGTGATGAAGACGCTTCTCTCATGATTTAGCAAATTCTGATGCTGAAGATCATCAATGTTGATTGGATGATGGTGTTGAGAAAGTTTATTTAGTGAAGAAGAAGATTGATCTTGAGTTGTAACTTGCAAAATACACTTATATATATTTGAATGAATGAATGAAATTGTTGTGGATTGTTTAAATGTGTATATTTATTTGGATATGTATGTATTTAGATGTGTGCATGCTTATATTATTTTGTTCATGAATTTCTATATGTTATGCTGATTGTACTTGTACAGATGTCAGCAGATGTCGCACGGTCGCACGGTCCCACGGAGGTGACGATGGCGGTGATGATCGTCCCCCATCACACGTTGTACCCACCGGTTGCGGGGGCTGCTTTGCTAACAAAGGTAAGAATTTCTGGATTATTGTAATACAAGCATAAATTTGATACATATATTTGAACTGCTTCTTGTATTTTTATGACTTTCATCACTAACTGGATTTGCATGCAAAGGTAAACTCGAAAGCCAATGTTGGGCGGCAGGGGAGCGGGCAGGCTGAATACCCGCGACAAGACCCGGAACCTTTCGCTAAAGGAGATCGCGGTAGCTAAAGGCCCCGTCCCGATCAATTTTGAGCAGGGTGACAAACAAACCCTAAACCCTCTCGGTCCCCATGCGGCTCACTGGTCTAATTACATCGGGGAGGTCGTTAGGAGTGTGTCGTTGTACTACCCCTCTTGGGAGAAGGTCCCGAAGGAGCAGAAGGCGGCGATCATTTCAGAGATTGGGGTCAGTTATCCTTTTATGTTTATTTCATTATCGTGTTCATTTATTTAATTGTGTATATTTATCTAAATTCGTTTATTTATGTATATCATATAAATAAATAAATATATAAATTATATCTCTAACTCTGTTTTCGTTTTGTTGTATATGATTGCAGACCCTGTTTGACCTCAGGCCGCACATGGATTCCTCCCGCTGGACAGAGATCAGCGAAGGCATCAACATGCACTTGCAAAAAGCCTACAATACCAACAAGGCTTCTTTCAAGGCCAAGCATTGGAAGGCAGACCCCACCACCGGGACTTACGATGTGGAGGCGATCAGGCGGGCACGTCCCGAGGAGATTACAGCGGCTGAGTGGGATAAGTACATTAAGTTTTGGAATGATCCCAAGAACCTTGCTCGAGCCGCTCAAAATCGGCTAAACCGGCAAAAGAGCGTGGTCACATCTCGACAGGGATCCCGGTCGCTGGCTCGCCTTCGAGATGAGATGGTAATAAACATTATAATTATTTTACATACATATATACATATATATCTGATTATACGCTTTGGTGTGTTGTGATTTGTCGTTTTTAATTAGTTTCATCTTATATGCGTGTGTATGTACAGAGGCAGGCCTCAGACACTCAGGAGTACCCTTCACTCATTGACACCTTCTGGCGAACACACACTGTTGACGGGGTATTCCCTAAGGATGAGGACCGCCGCATATATGTAAGTTTTGTTTCAAAACACACTTTAATGAATTATCGAGAAATAATGTAGCAACCCGACTAATATATTTACTATCTTGTGTTTTTGTCACTACATAGGAGGAGATGAAAAGGCTTGAGGCTACGGGTGAGTACACGGAGGATGAGATCAATGCGTTGGCAAGAGGGGGTAAGCTTCGTGGGCACATTCCCGGTGTGGGTCGGGTATTGCCATCACGGGCCACATCCAGGCCAAGTATGCCCGCCCCCGACAAGTCGCTCAAGAGCATGCATAGAAAGGTAGACTTTATGATAAGTCTTTTCAGAAGCGACTCCAAGTACTCGAATATGTTTAAGGAGTTTGAGTCGGGTGGTGCTAGCGGGGGTGGCGAGTGTGGTGATGACGAGGAGGGTGGCGATGATGAGGATGGCGATGGTGATGATTAGTTATGTTACATATTAGTTAGTATCCTACATTATTACTTTATGTTGATTTTGGCGACATTTAAACACTTGTTTCCCTATCCTAGTTATGTTATATATTAGTTAGTAAGCCCCGTTTAGTTATGTTACATATTAGTTAGTAAGCCCCGTTTATGACTAGGAATCCCCGTTTTGTAGATTTATTCGGATTTTGGACGATTTAGCTTTATTATCTTTTGGTTTTGCTACAAGTTGTCATGTATTTGTATTGCGTTGATCCGTTTACTTTGTATTTATGTTTTGGTACAAGTTGTGATGAATCTATACAGGTTTTGATACAGGTTTGTATTTTGGTAGATTTTTTCCGAAAAAATTCCGGAAAAAATCTGGAAAACGCCTGCTGTGCAGGCTGTATTTTAAAAAAAAAATGCAGAGTTTTCCCCAGCGACATGTCGCTGGGGAAACATGATATTAATTTTTTTTAAAAGTTTTCCCCAGCGACATGTCGCTGGGGAAAACGGATATTAATTTTTTTTAAAAGGTTTCCCCAGCGACATGTCGCTGGGGAAACTTGATATTAATTTTTTTTAAACGTTTTCCCCAGCGACATGTCGCTAGGGAAACGTTTTATTAAATATTTAATAAAATGTTTCCCCAGCGACATGTCGCTGGGGAAAGTGTGCCACCGTGGCACTTGATCTTTGACTGAAAAATGAGTGGGACCCACCTCGTCGCTGGGGATTATCGCTGGGGAAAGAATCCCTCACGAAGCTTCCCCAGCGAGTATTCCCCAGCGACATGTCGCTGGGGATATAAGTTTCCCCAGCGACATGTCGCTGGGGAAAGACCCGACATGTCGCCAGGGAAAAGAGCTATTGTTGTAGTGTCTATTGTTTTAAATTAAATACAATCTGAATTAACCTTTTATTGTTGTACTCATTCTCAACAATCTCCAGCTATGCATGGGGGATTGTAGTTAATAGAAGATTGCATTTCTTTTATCAATGCACACTATCATTTACCGTTGCAGCTTACTTTCTTAAGAGGAGTAACCGGAGTAGACATATGAAGGCCTCATCTTCAATTACATCATACTATTCGCAGCAGGCTACATTTCCTTAACAATTATATCTACCTCAAAGCCAAAATGCAGTTATATCCTCACATAGGGCTAGACATAGTTATCAAAGAAAGGCATCACCAACTTAAACTAGAATGATAGGACAAAAAATATAACTAATTAAACAATATGAGAACTACATTTCCTTCAACAGAGTTAGGAAGTCAAATAACCTCAATGTAGGACACCCATACCTCACATTCAATACCATTAACAACTAACTCGGGAAGGCATCATCCTTTGTTTTTAGCAATTCCTTCTCAACCCTTATTCTTCCCTTCTGATACATCAAACAGCAACCAAATGCAGTTAAGCTGTGTTTGCATAATTCATATCAACCTGCCATTCCTTTGCAATTTTGCAAGCAAAAGTGTTTGTTTCACACTTTCACTTTAATGCTCATCCACTTTCCGTTATTGTTTTAGTGAGATCTTCCTCTCTTGTTCTCTCTTGATTAACAATTATGGGATTTATTTCTTGCCAGATGTAGTAAACCATTGTAGCCAAATCCATTCTTTGGAGTAGACTTATATTTTTGGAACAAGGGCCTGATGCCCACGCAATAGAATCCCACGCAATGAGGAATACTAGACTGGGGGACATGATGACGTATAATAGGTGTACCAGGCCTCTCGGCCTGAGCCATATCATTACAATGGGCCCCAGGCCCAACACTCTCCGCGGAAAAGTTCAGTTCCGTACTGGGCGGCGCGGAGGAAGCAAGTCGGACGTGACAAGAGCATCCGCGGACCAGCAGACATCCGCGGAAGAGAATTAGCGTCCGCATAACACGATTACAAGCGGATCCTTATCCAGATAAGGGTCCCACTTCGGCCTACTAACATAAATAAGCGAAATATCAAGAAAACCTAATATTTGGCTTGCCTATAAAAAGGCCTACTCTGACACCCCACAAAGGTACATTTTTTCCTATCATTAACACACACACATACTCTGACATTCTTTGACAAACATGTATACTTACTCTCACGCCGGAGCTTAATCGCGGGGTCCGCCGTGCGGTAAGGCTAACGGTTTACTTTCATTTGTGCAGATCACCTCTTCATTACTTGGATTAGTACAAGATCTATATCATAGCCCGTTCACCGGCTCAATCCACCAAGTGATCTAGACTCATATTCACTCTCGTACTCTTTTTGTACTAACAAGTTGGCGCCATCTGTGGGACCGATATAACTGCGTTCCTTGAAAATACTCACCATGAGCAATCACGAACAACCTACCCCTAGCCATCCCAAGTCTGATGTGCGGAATACGGCAGGGAAGAACAAACAAACCTCCTAGGGCTCTGCGAGGACTACATCCTCTGTAGATCTCGAAGAATTCTGCGAAAAGCACTATCAGAAACTGCTACCAATCATGGCCGATAAGTATGGGTATGAGCAGAAAAAGAAAGAAAAGTTGGAGGAGGTGAAAGCGCGGCTTAACTTTGGCGATGCCCGGAAAAAGAGCACTAGGGCGCAGGAATCAGCGTATTCTGAGTCCAGGACAATATCGCCAAGAAGACAAAGACGCTTTTGCAGCCTTCGCCACAATCCTAGCGTCTTCACTAGGTTGAGGCGTGAAAGGTCAAGATCGCCACGTATGAATACAAGAGCAAGGCAAGAAGGGAAAGTATCGTGTTCAAGAGACTCGGAAGCAGAGAACAGAGCACATCCGCGCACTCCGATAGCCGTCAGGAAAGCTCAAGGTATACGGAAAATCACTCTAAAAGCGAAGATAGTGAAGGAGGGCACTGGAAGTCTAAATTACGAAAAAAAAGTCCAGTGTCGAAGATGATGATCTCTCCCAACCTTGGGTATATGCCGAGATTGATCCGTTCACGTCTCGAATCCGTCACTTCGACTTCCCAAAAACGCGAATGCCAAGTTATGTAAAAACATACAACGGAAGCAGAGATCCTAAAGATCACTTGAAAATCTTCCAGGCAGCAGCAAAAACGGAGAGGTGGGCCATGTCAACATGGTGTCACATGTTTAATTCCACACTCACCGGAAACGCTCGGGTGTGGTTTAATGATCTTCCCCCATAAAACGATCTAAGAGAAGCATTCTTGAAAAATTATCTCCAACAGAAAAAGTGCATCAGAGACCCAATAGTGCTCCATAACATAAAGCAAAGAGACGGAGAGTCCACAGAAGACTTCATACAAAGGTATAAGTCGGAAAGTGGAAATGTTAAAGGAGCACTAGAATGCATGAGAATCTCCGGATTCGTGCACGGAATCACAAATCCTGAACTTATCAAAAGATTTCACGAGAAAATTCCAAAAACAGTAGACTGAATGATGCAGGTGGCAACATCTTTTCTTCAAGGGCAAGAGGCGGCCTCAAACCAAGAAAGGAAAAAAGTTCCTTCGGCATGGAGACACCAGGAAGGGGGTCATAGGCAGAATTTCAAAAAAGGGGGAGGCTTCCGCAGCCAACATAAGCAAGATAAAAGGCCGGATAGGTTCAATCTTCTCGCAAAAACCCCGAAGGAGATTTTGGCCTTAGAAAAAGGAAAATTCAAAACCCCACCTCCGATGACAACCCCGGTTGAAAAGCGAAACGCAAACAAGTTTTGCGAGTTTCACGAAGAAGTGGGGCATAATACAGATGAATGCAACCATCTAAGGAAACAAATTGAAGATATGCTCAAAGCTGGGAAACTATCGCACATAATCCGGGAGCTGAAGCAAAGCAGCGGAAAAGAACAGCCGAAAAAGAAAGGTGAAACCTCCAGAAAAGAGAAACCTCAGGCAATTTTAATGATTCAGTCACGACAAAAGGTAATAAGGCAAAAGATAACTCAAAGCTTCTCACCCAATCCCGAAATGTTGTTTCCACATTTACGGGACGATGAAGGAGCGAAAGGCCCTTTAATAATATAAGCAGAGATTGGAGGCCATCAAGTACACCGCATATGTGTTGACGGAGGGTCATCTTTTGAAATACTCTATGAGCACTGCTTTAACAGACTGCGTCCAGAGATAAAGAATCAAATGGTCCCTGCTACAACCTCATTAATAGGGTTCAGCGGCGAAATAAAATGTCCATTGGGACAGATAACACTCTTGGTAAAAATCAGAGATGATGAACACTCAACGTCAGCATGGATGGATTTCATGGTGGTAAGATCGACGTCTCCACACAACGGAATCATTGGAAGGCCCGGGTTATGAAAGATACAAGCAGTACCATCAACAGCGCACGGAATGATAAAGTTTCCAGTCATGGGAGGAATACTTACGCTAAAGGGCAGTAAAATTATCCCAGTTGAATGTGCGATGGTCTCCGGACCAGAGAAGCAACCCATCTTAGTTAATAAAGTAAAAGAAGAAAGGGTAAAAGGGACAATCAATCCGGAACACCTAGAGCAGACAGTGATGATCGGTTCCAACCTTACGGAGAAAACCAGAGAAAAGCTATGTAACCTACTTCATAGGAGTTTGGACATATTTGCTTGGACCCCAACGGATATGACGGGCGTTCCAAGGTACATAGCGGAACATAGGCTCAATGTACGGAAAGGTTGTCAACCGGTTAGACAAAAGAAAAAGGGCCAAGCCGCAGAAAGAAACATAGCAATCAACGACGAGGTTAGTAAGCTAATGACGGCTGGGATCATGAGGGAAGTTCATTATCATGATTGGCTCTCCAACCCGGTGATGGTAAAGAAGAGTGACAACAGTTGGAGAATGTGTGTTGATTTCAAAGACCTCAACAAAGCATGTCCCAAAGACGGTTACCCTCTGCCAGAAATAGACTGGAAGGTCGAATCCCTGTGCGGATTCCCCTTCAAATGCTTCATGGATGCATACAAGGGGTATCACCAAATTCAAATGGCAGAGGAGGATGAAAAAAAAACCGCGTTCATTACAAATCAAGGCATTTTTTGCTATACAAAAATGCCTTTCGGTCTAAGGAACGCCGGTGCAACCTATCAGCGGCTAGTGGACAAAACATTCCACGGACAAATTGGTAGAAACCTCGAGGTATATGTGGATGATTTGGTCATAAAAAGCCGCATGGAGGATGAAGTTGTCGCGACATAGAAGAGAACAGTAAGACGCTTAGAAAATCAACATGAAATTGAACCCAAAGAAGTGTCCTTCGGAGTCGAAGTAAGGAATGCTCTTAGGATACCAGGTCAATTACTAAAGGATTGAGATTGCCCAGACAAGGTAGACGCTCCGTATTATTCCTTCAATCACCAAAAATGCTTGAAAGGCGTGAATAAATTAAATGGGAGTGGCAAAGCTTAAAAAAGGTTTTTAGCAAAATCAACGGAGAAAGAAATCGTTACATTTTTCAAATTTGGAAAAAATGCACAAAGAAGAGTGACTTTCTTATGGGACAGAGGAAGCGGAAAACTGCATTTAGACAGATGATGGAACAATAGCAAAGTTACCCTATGCTCACCGCTCCAGAGGAACAAGAGGTACTCATCGTCTTACCATGGCAAGCATCCAAGAAGCGGTTAGTGATGTACTTATTGATGTATAGAAGAGTAAGCCAGGCAAATAACAATCTACTTTGTCATCCGGGCTCTAAGGGGCCCAGAAGTAAACTACACCCCCATGGAAAAAGTGGTGCTAGCATTAGTACATGCGAGCAAAAGGCTAAAAAGATACTTTCAAGCTCATCCAATCATAGTAATAACGGATCAACCGATCAAAAACATACTATCAAAACCAGAAGTCGCTGGTAGGATGCGAAAGTTAGAGCCTACAACTAGGTCGTTGTG
Organism: Tanacetum coccineum; assembly: GCA_026074375.1. NCBI lineage: Eukaryota > Viridiplantae > Streptophyta > Magnoliopsida > Asterales > Asteraceae > Tanacetum > Tanacetum coccineum. The sequence goes on from BQNB010005099.1 coordinate 44,097, forward strand.
TGACAATCCGTATTTTTTGATCATATGAGCGACGTCATCTATGTTTATAATTATTTAACTTTTTTTTTTTTCTCTTTTCGTAGCGTTTACTTTTATTTTATAGTTATATATAAAAAATTTTTTGCCGTAAGTTAAAAATTATCGTTTAGCGTAAACGGACACCAAACAATTAAATGTTTACATCAAGCAAGGGTTATATAATTATTTTGAGGATAATTATTAACTTTGTTCATTTTTATTTTTATCGGATACGTAAAGTGTATAGTTTCGCGATAAATTTCGTTTAGGCACTCCTGAACCCACCAAAACTTTTCTCGCTTTCAACAAACTACCCACTTTTATTACCCAATACATAAATGTTGCAAAATATATCATGTATTTTATTTTATATGCCAAAATTATTGCCATTTGACAATGTAAATATATCAAAACTCTTCCTTGTCTGGTCAAATGAACACCATGCTTATTAAGAAACACCATACCTCTTTATTACACCTATGCTTTGTTTTCTTTTGACCATGAACCATCCCTTGACCTTACCATGTTCTTTGAATGTTTCCCTTTTGATAGTTTTATTTTTTTAAAGCATTACTAGTAAGTTAATTCATACTTGCTTTAACACTTGGTAAAATCACAATCTCCCTTTGGCTCTCTATTGCTCACGGAATAGCAAAGCACCCACATAAACCCATACAAAATTTTTTTATTCAACCATCACACTTATACACATCCATCTAAGTTTTATTTAGGTACTTTCCAAGTTTGGCTAAGCAGTTTTCAAGTATTAATCAAGAAAGTGACAACTAGGGATTTTATATCTAAACAAGGGTTTAGATATTTGTTCATTCATCTTACATCATAATATGGTTTATCTAAAACCTTTCATGTTCTTTAGTTTTCATCAATTTTACTATGTTTACAATTTTATATAACTAATCACCACTTAGGATTTTTAATATGTTAAAACGATTATCACTTTGTTTTTGAATTTACACACTATTTCTTATGTCATATTGTTATATATATATCATGGAAAAATGGATTAATAAATATGTTGACATGTTGTTTAAGTATAAACATGATTTTGTATAAATTTGGGTTTATAAAGTTAATAAAACAAACTCTTTATAAATGAACACACTTGGATAATATAAAGGGTGTGATTTGATTTCGACTTCATACAGTGGGTTGACATTACATCAAAATAATACGCCTCATACGATTCCAAAATAATAAGAAACTTGAAAAACCATTTATAAAGGAAAAAGATAGTTAGTTACGAGTTTTCCGACGGAGAAATTACTTTTATAAAACTATTTTTAATAAATTTACTATTCATTACAGAAAGTGATATTTTTAAAACATCAAAAATATGACTATAACTTTTAATTACGTGATCGTACTCTGAAAAGAATCGTTAAAAACGAGCTATAAACGAATAAAATACGACGTTTAGACGTTTACTGATAACAAAACAAAAACTAAAAACAATTAAGTATTTATCTGTTATGAACAGTAATCACTATTCATCAGAAAAACCTAAAATTTTAAAAAATGTTATATTTTACTAACTCGACTTAATACAATAAATTGTTTGGACATAAAGAAACGTTAAGAAACGGGACTTAAACGAGGAAAGCTACGCATTATTTTCTAACTTGTGCACTTATTTCCTGAGGTGATAGTGTTGGTTCGTTTTTAAAATAAATTTTAGAAACATTTTAGAATCAATTTATATAACTATTTATACATGTCTTAAACTTTATAAATATATTTTACAAAGACAAAATTGAATTATTATTTGATTATACGAGGTTCAAATACACGAATAATATTTAGCAAATGCAAATTTTAATATTATTTCGGCAAACTACGGTAGACTTGGTGGAATGTAGCTATATGAATCATACGTTGTGTTAGTTAATCCAAAAGTACTATATTACTAGGGAGTTTCATATGAGGCCTTTCGGATGGCCGGTATCACGAGTTGTTTGGATTTACGATTTAAAGTGTCCTAATCTCGAACGGTCATGTCATGACCTCTTAAATTATGATAGCGACAGAACGATAGTACGATGTAACAACTATACAGAATTATATTCAAGTTCTCGGTTTTCTTTTATACGACTATGATAATTTAGGGTGCCTTTCGATTCTTCGTGTCGCATTTTTCTATGTGTTATACTTGTTGATTTCCATTCACTCAAGGTGATGTTTCATAGCCTTATTTTACTTGTTTTTTTAAATCTGTTTTGGGGAGAATACATGCTCGTTTACAAACTTGTATATTTTATACAGTACAATAACCTTTTCAATACTTTGTTGAGTTATAGTCTCGCATTTCAATCTTTTTATGTTTTATAAACCGGAGGGGAATACATGCTCTTTTACAAACTCATATATTTTACAACAGTTTTACAATTACTTTCAATACTTTGTGAGTCTTAACCTCCTTTTTTCCACTTAATTGTTTTTCAATCTCTGATGATGTTCAACAAGTGTTTGAAATGGAATGTGTCCTAACGAGATTTTGATTGATCTCTTGGCTCTAGACTCGATTAGTGCATTTTGGTTTTAGTACTCGGAGGCTGGAGCAGATTGCCACCTATTCAATATCAACGATCTCGAAGTGAGATGTCAATAGATAACATGTGTATCTCCGTGACAAATGAGACAAGTTTCTGTTGAGAGAAACCTGAATGGCTAGGAAGGGTTGTGCATTGCATCACTGGGTCCATGATGTCATTTTCAATGTCAGCAATCAACTTGTGATTCTGACAGCATATGTATTGACCCGGTTTCTGCCTTAAGTTGTGTGGAGGGCTTCTTTCTTTAGACCCTTTATCCATACATTTCTTTTTAATTCTTCAACGCCTTCAATGCTTACCAAGACGTCATTACCAACACCTTGTTGTGATTGTTCCAGTGTTAACTCAATCTTACTTCCACTTCACTTCATAACCCGAACCACGAAACAAGAAAAGAGAAGAGAGAGAGAGACGAAATTGAGAGAGAGAGAGAAGAGAGAGAGTTGAGAGAGAATAAGAAAAAAGAAATTTAGATTAATGAAAAGATTAGATATTTTGTAAAATAAAATATCTATATATATATTTAGATATTTAGTAAATATCTAAATATATATATATATATACCCCTACACATTTAATGTGACGCGCGGGATATTTAACTAGGACCCGGGCTCGGGTTTTGCTTTGGGATTAAACCCAAAACATATACAATATTAGATTATCTATCGAGCCCGATTCCCGATAATATTTAATTACAACATTAACTAATTAAAGACCAAAGCTCCATCGTAGAGTGACCGAGCTTCCTTGTTCGACTCAATAAATTGAGGCTAACATCAACCCATCAAAAACATACTATCAAACCCAGAAGTCGCTGGTAGGATGCAAAAGTAGAGCATACAACTAGGGGAGTTTGGCATATAGTATAGGCCAAGAGTATTTGTTAAAGGACAAGTGCTAGCCGATTTTATCGTAGAAAGACCAGAAGAAGAAGGTCAGGATGATTCCGCAAAGGAAGAAGAACCGCTCCCGGCACAGTGGACCTTGTTTACGGACGGGTCATCTTGCGTTGACGGGTGCGGAGCAGGAGTGATACTCACGGATCCGGAAGGGGTAGAGTTCACATATGCTTTAAGATTTCAGTTTGAAGCAACCAACAATGAAGCAGAATATGAAGCCTTGATAGCAGGATTGCGGATAGCGGAAAAAATAGGCGTCCAGAGCCTCCAAGTAAATGTAGACTCAAAACTGGTAGCAAACCAAGTGAATGGGACTTACATAGCAAAAGAAACAGACATGATCAAATACTTAGAGAAGGTAAAAGCACTGGCCAGTACCTTCCGGGTGTTTTCAATAAAGCAAGTTCCAAGAAGCAAGAACAAAAAAGCAGATGCACTAAGCAAAATAGCATCTACCAGCTTCGCACATCTCAGCAAACAAGTATTAGTAGAAGGATTGAAGGAAAAAAATAGTGAACGAAAGTGAGGTACTCGCTGTGGTGGAAGAAGAAGGGGAGTCCTGGATGACCCCGATTCACGAATATCTCACGGATGAAACTTTACCAGCAGAAAGGAAAAAGGCAAGAGCAATAAAGCGTAAGTCACAGCGTTTCGCAATCATCAACGGAATACTGTACAAAAAATCCTTTCTAGGCCCATGGCTCCGATGTGTGGGACCTTCACAAGCAAACTATGTTTTACGAGAAATACATGAGGGCTCATGTAGCATGCATGCGGGCACACGATCCGTCGTTGCCAAAGCCCTAAGGATTGGATATTACTGGCCGACAATGCATAAGGACGCAAGGGCACTTATAAAAGCATGCCAGGAATGCCAAGTGCACAAACCTGTCCCAAGAAATCCGCAGGAAAATTTGAATCCAATCACATCTCCGTGGCCATTTTACAAATGGGGTATCGACATAGCTGGACCTTTCCCGGAAGGTCCTGGGAAAGTCAAATTCCTAATAGTGGCCATGGATTACTTTACCAAATGGATAGAAGCAAAACCAGTAGCAACTATCACAGGAAACCAAGTAAAAAAGTTTGTATGTTGTTGCTTTTGACCATTGAATGACGTACCTGCACTTAAACCCAGAGTTTGTTTGCATGCATGAATATGAGGGATATCTACTATTGAAACATGCGTGGGTTCACTGTCAACCTTGCCCGTGCAAGAGTTGAGTAACTTTCCTGTGGGAATCCACCTAAGACGAACATTACTAAAGATTCTACCCGTTGGTTTCCACCTAAGACAAGATCTAGGATTCATTGTTTTCTCAGGGACAGTGGTAGTCTTTTTGTTTGAGAACCTATGTCCTGTGGGGATCTGTCTTTCTGGTTTCTTAGATGCACTTGACTTTTCTACGGGCATATATCTCTTTGTTGTCTTATGGGATTTTGCATCCTTATTCTGTGCAGAGGCACGAGGATTTAACCTTGAGAGGTATTCTAAGACGCATTCATCATGATTTGCACTGTAAAGGCACTTTTTGCATGTAGGACATTGCAAGTCATTGAACTTCAAGAAAGGCTTTTGTTTCCTATGTTCTCCTAAGTGAACATCTTTGTTTGAAACCCGACTACTCATTGATGCTTGCCAATTCCTAGGTTTTGGTTTGCAACCATTAGCAGTGTTGGGTAATCTAGCAGGATCAATCATACTAGGTTTTCCATTCACTTCTTTGTCTTTCTGAAGTTGTGCACTTTTCTTAGCTTTCTCTAGGTAGTAGTTATGAACCATGTCATTTGAGCCTACTTTTTCCCTTGGTGACTGATGTGACACATGCTTTGGGCAATTCCTAGAGGGGCCAGGTGCAATCAAATCATTTGTGTTTCGAACTGCTTGTTTTCTAATCTGAGGCAAATTCTGTTGAGTGACTTGTTTAAACAAACCATCCGACACATTAGTTTTATTAACCGACTGTTTCGTAGACTAGTTTCGTTTGAAAACTCTCATTCAGAGAATTTGAAAAAGGATCGGTTTTCCTAAAACTGAGGTTTTGGATTCGTTGAGCATTTGGTTGTCGAACAACAGATGGTTTATTAAACTGAGTTTCCACAGACTTTCCCTTGCAGTTCTCGATGAGTTTCTTTAACTCACTTATTGCTATGTTCTTGTCTTGCATTTGAGCTTTCAAATCTTGTATTTCATGATATTGTTCACGTTCTTTTCGAAATACATTAGATCCGTTTTCTTTGCAAACTGAGTTGTTTTTCATTTGTTCTTTACATTGTTGTAAAGCAAGTTCAAGAGAAATCGAGTGTTTTTCAAGTTTAGAAAAACTTTTTAATCAAAATTGTTATGAACTTCTTTTTTAACAGATTCCAGTTTGATCGAAGCATTTTGTGCAAGACATTCACCTACTTGACCTTTATTAAGATACATGGCATTTCATTCAGTATTATCATTTAAATGAGACATAGAATGCAAATATGAACATGTAACATCTTTAGACCATACACTCTTCAAGTAGATCATATATGTTTTGAAAAATCAGCCTTTTCTGATTCAAGTTCGTCAATCTCCTTTTCAAGGGAATTAACGTACTCCAAATCGACATTCATTTCTCTTTTTAGTTCATGAACAAAACAATGACATTATGACTGTCTAGTATTGTTTTGTCTGAAAGAGGCATTAATAAGATTTTGATCAAAACTTCCATACTCTTGGCAGTTGGGTTAGGAAATGCACTACTAGTATGATTAGACCAAGTTTGTTGACAAATTGTTCTAAAATGATTGAAGTTGTTTGTCATTTCGTTATAAAGTAGTCTACTTTTACTAATGGATTTAGACATGGGTAGAAATCCAACGTTTTTAGCAATGTTTGGCTTTGTCCTAACAAACGTTTTTCTCCACATTGTCTTCCTAACTTCTTTAGCGCGTTCCAACTGATCAAGATAGGCTTTGGATGGTGGTTTGAAAGTTTCATAAAGACTGTTTTGATATGTGTAATTATATGGTTTCACTTTGTCTTTATCCAATTTTGATCTACTCTCTTTTTCAAGAGTCACTATCTCTTCCCCATCGGGGCAAAATCTGTTTGCAGGATCAGAAGTATCATATGGGATCTCATACAAACGAGGCTTATCAGATTGAGCTTTCTTGAGGTACTTTGGATTAGCAAAGGTTGATCTACCATGATACGTTGCGCATTTGGGTGCTAACATATGAATGGTCTGAATTGATTGATTGCGTTTATAAAGAACTTCATTCAAAAACTTTATTTGTTTGTCCATTTCAATCATCGTGTCAATGTCTTTTCCTTCCTTAACCTTTGACTCGGCGCGAACTCACCCCTCAAATATGTAAACAAATACAAACATGTATAAATACACAACAAAGGACGAAATCACGCGAGACCAATGTAAACCGGAAGCAGTATAGAGTGTTCCCGGGTCGTTATGTCCCAACGAGGCTTGAATGGAAACACGA